>JAKMXC010000695.1:0-27950 GCA_025328345.1 Colletotrichum sp. SAR11_59
TTATATTTATTATTTCTCTAGTACTTTTAAGGTTATAAAGTATATAAGATTCTTATAGTCTAAGTATATAAGTACTTTATAGGTAGTTCCTAAAAGTTTAGGTCTTTATTCTTTAAAGGCTTTAATAATTACTATAAATTCTTTATTATAGATCTTATAGTTAAGTTCCAATCCTTTAAGTTTTTTAGAAAAGAAGGCGTAGGGATATAGATATCCTTCTAAGTCCTATTATAATAATTATACTCTAATTATATAGTTAGATATATTAAGTTTTACTTCAAATTATTTCATAAGATCTAAGATAATAAGGACTAGTTTACTAGTGATAAAGTCCTTAATTTTCTAAAAAGCTATTTACTATAATTCTTCCTATCTAAACTATTTATTCTTATAGCTAAGATCTATAAAAGCTACGTTAATTTTCCTATAGTTTTTTATAAATTTTTAGTAAAAGTTAATAAAGCCTAGAAATCCTTAGACTTCCTTAAGGTTTTTTAGTATAAGCTATTCTTAAACAGCTTTAATTTTATTCTTAGATATACTAACTTCTCTTAAAGTAATAGTAAATCTAAGGTATTCTACTTACTATATATAGAACTTACTCTTCTTAGGTTTAACTAGGAGTTTAACTTCTTAAAAGGTCTATAAAACGTTATATATATCTTCCTTATGTTTCTTAAGTATAGAGGAGAAGATAAAGATATTATCTAAGTAGATAACTATATAGATATTAATATATTATTATAGTATAGTATTAATTATATTTTGAAATATTATAGGTATGTTAGTAAGACTAAAAGGTATAATAAGGTATTTAAAATATCTTTTTTATATCCTAAAAGTAGTCTTCTATTCTTCTCCTTATTTTATTCTAATTAAGTTATAAGCTCCTTTAAGATTAAAGGCTATAAACTAGTTAGCTTTATAGAGAAGTTATCTTATTTTATCTATAAGGGGTAGTAAGTAATAATTCTTAATAGTTATCTTATTAAGCATATAATAGTTAATATATAGTTATAGCTTTCTGTTTTTCTTAGGTATAAATAGGATTAGGCTTCCTACTAGTGATATTAAAGGTCTAATATATTCTTTCTTAAGGTTTTTATTAAGGTATTTATTTAAGGCTTCTATTTCTATTTAGTTAAGTCTATAGATCTTATTAAAGTATAGTTCTTTTCCTTCCTTAAGGGGGATCTTATAATTAAAACTAATATATTTAGGCAGTTTAGTTTTAAGCTTAGCTACAAAAAGTTTCTTATAAACTTTATATTTTTCTAAGATAGATAGAAATAGATTATTCTTTTATTCTAGATCTACTATCTTCAGTAGTTATAATATAGCTTCTTTTGCCTTAAGGTAATAGAAGTATTATTTTACTATTCCTAGCTAGGTTAACTTATTTAAAGCTAAATTCTAATAAAGCTACTTAAGGACTAAATCGTTATAGTCTTAATAAAGTTAGCTATTACTCTAATCTATCTATAAGTTATTTATTTATAGCTAGGGTAACCTTAATACTATATTATATATTCCTATATTAGTAATATTAAATTAGATTCTTTCTTTTTAATTTAGATAGCTTATCTTAAGAGGTATAGTCTTATTATAGATAGTACCTCCTTTATACTTAAATTCTTCTCCTTCTACTATATATAGGAGGTATAGTTATTCTTTTCCTCCCTATTATACTTCTAGCTTATTAATAGCTCTAAGGGTAATAAAATTTACTTTAGCTCTACTATCGATTAGTATAAGTATTATTTATTTATTAATAGTAACTTTAAGTTCTATATTGTTCCTATATCCTTATAATATTTAGTAAATAGATCTTATCCTAGTTACTTATTATAATCTACTATTAATAGGTAAATCTAGTTTTTTAACTATTCTAGTTATCTAGAGTAGGTAATCTATTTACCTTCTTATTATACTTTTAAGAAGCTATTCTTATAGATTTTAACCTATAGAGGTCTAAGTCTATTCTTTGTAATTCTCTAGGCATATGCTTTTTCTTAGTAGTATATTTAGTATTTATCTTACTAGTATTTATCCTATCTTATATTATTATTATATTAATATCTTATAGGAAACTAAAAGCTAGGTCTAAAGACTATAAGGTTATTTTTAAATAATACTATAGTTTATCTAATTATAGTAGATATTAAGTAAATCTCATAGATAGGTTTATTATTATATCTTCTAAGGTAGAACTAGTAATTATATTTTTCTCTTATATATTCTTTACAATTATTATAAAAGTACTAAGGCTAGAAGAGGGTTTAATAAAGTTAGTAGTTATTTCTTAGTACTAAGTAGTCTTTTATATATAGCTAAAAGGTATAGTTTTTATCTTATTAGTTTACTAAGGTACTATAAAAGTAACGCTACTACTTATCTTAAAGTATATTAACTTCTTAATACTTTAGGAGTTACTTAATTTTACTTTCTTAATTATTAAGTTCCTCTTTAGAACTAAAGTTATCTATACTAGAAGTAAACTTATAAGTAATCTCTATCTAAGTATATTAGTAAGTAACATTATAAAGTTTATCTAAGTTATAAAGTAAGCTTTTATTTTCTCTAAAAGTCTAGTTACTAGTTATACTTAGGAGTTATTATTCTATTAGAAGATTATATTAGTATTCTAGTTCTTCTTTAGATTCTTCCTTAACTTATTCGTTAAGTTCCTAGTTAATTCGTTCAATCCTAGTAGGGTTTCTATATATATATTAGCATCTTTCTATATATAAAAGTATAGCTTCTAGTTATTATTCCTATAGAGGGTTATAAAGTTCCTCTTAGATTTATTCTAAGTATAAGCTTTTAGCTTTTTAAAGGTATATAAACTTTTATTTATTATTATCTTCTAGTTTTTAGTCTTATATAGAAGAGGTATTAGTAGGTTTAAACCATTAAATCTATAGCATTTCGTTAAGTTATTTAGCTAGTTTTCTTACGATCTTATTATTACTAGTACGTATTATTACTAAAGTCCTAAGGTAGGGGTTTAGGATAGTTATATTATACTTAGTTTATCCTAGATTGCTATCCCTTAAGTAGTATCCTAATATTTCTTTATCTTTAAGGTAAATCTAGTAATTATTATTATAGTATCTAGTCTATAATTAAGATATATATAAAGCTTTTGCAATTATATTAACTTATTAAAGTTACTTAGCTACTAGCTTCTAGGGAAGCTTCTTAGGCTATTTATAGTCCTTAGCGATATAACCTAGCTTATTATAGTTATAACACTTAAGGTTCTAAAACTTCTTATTATTAGGCTTAGTTATTATACTAAGATCTATAGGTCTACTATATTATCTATAAGTAGTACTTTATCACATATTATTCTAGTTATTATAAGGTTTATTATTATTCTACTAGTAGTTAAACTTCTATTAAGGTTACTATTAATACTTATATCTAAAGTTTAAGCCTTATTATTTTTCGCCTTTCTCTTTATAACGTTTAAAAAATTAATTATTAATTTTAATAGTAAGGTTAGTATACTAAAAGAAGTCTTTAAAGTAGTTAATTTTAATAATCTTATCTTTAACTTTATCTTTAAATCCTTAGTAGAATATAAAGATCTTAGTTTCTTTAGTAAAGTTAAATTAAACGCTAAGTTATCTAAATATAGTAGTATATTCCTTAGTAGACTTAGTCTATCTAAACTAGGCTAATTTACGTTTAGTTTATCGTTTTTCATTAAGGTCCTAGAAGAAAGAGTATAAGGCGTCTTTAAATCCTTAGAAACTGCTATAGATATCGTAAGTTTCTATAGAGCACTTATTTAATACCTCACACTTAAGGAATTCTTCCTAGATAGGTTTAAACTATTTAAAAGCTCTTCTATAGAAGTAAGTAGCTATATAAACTACTTTCTCAGTCTAGTTAGTAAAGTCTCTATAGTAAAAGTTCTAATAGTTCTTAACTTAGATTAAAAATAACTTAAGTTATCTAAAGGTACTATTATAGGTAATAAAGGCACTAAGCTTAAGTTTCTACTATCCTCTAATAGGAGTAGTTATAATATTAGTAGTAGCTTAGAAGGTATTAAGTTTTTCTTAGAGTTCTTAAACCTTCTTAAGGTTAGTATCTCCCTTAATATCTTTCTTAAGTTTTTTATATACTTATCTAGTATTCTAAAGCTATTTATTAAAGCTATTTATAACCTACTTACTTTTATTAATAAAGGTTTATATCTCCTTAGATTTAATATCTTATTTCTAGATAATATATTAGAGTTTTTTATAGCCTTCTTTAGTAAAGAAGCCTTCTCTATTAAAGTTATACTTAAGGTTTAGCATATTATAGTCTTTAACGCTAGTAAGTTCTTACGCTAGACTCTAAGGCTAGTTACATGAGGAAGAGGAGGATCCTAAGGTAGGGGACTTAGCTAAAGCGTAAGAAGATATACTTATTGTTTTACTATTAGTAGGTATTAATAGTTAACTTACTAAATAGGAGCAATTAAAGTATTATAGTTAGCTATCTAATAGTAAGATCTACTAATAGAAGCTAGAGATTAATATATAATAATAGTATATTAAGGTTATAGTCTAAGTTATTTATTATAAGCTATAGTAGATTAGGTCTTTAGAAACTAAAGTAATTAGTTTTAAACTTAATAAGTAATTTCGCAGTAAAGGTAAACTAAGAGTATTTATAAGGATAAATACTAAGAAGTTAATTACTAAAGAGCTATAGAAGTCTAACTATAAGCTAAGTTTAAAGTTATACTATATATAAGTCTTAGATAGTATCCTTTATTCCTTATTACTATCTTATTCCTAATAGGATCTATTCTTACTAAGTATAGCTTCTATATTCTTAGCGTATAGATCTAATCTATTATCTTATTGTTACGTAACTTATACTATAGTTCTTCTATTTCTAAGTGAGTCCCTGCTATTTCTATGATCCTGTAGTATAAATGTCCTGTCTTAGCCACCTAGTGCCTAAGTAGGTCGTTCAGCTGTTATCCTTGTTTATAGGTTGTAACACTTTCTTCCCTTCTAACTTTTCCTTCGCAGTTTGCCGCCTGTAGGCGCACCTTGTTAATTGCTGTATGACTCTCATGGGGAAATATTCAAGGGCCAGGATGGCTCACAGAGAAACCTCTATAGCCACCTATAGGGGTATATAAAGAGAGCGCGACTCGCCAGGGGGCAGGCGTCTCCCTCTTCAGACCACCACAACCTATTACACCAAAATGCCAAGGCAATACTACATTCACCTTACGATACTTATACCGACAATCAATTATCATGTTTGAAAACCCGACAGCACCAACGTTGGTGGAGTTCTTTGCGACTGTTTTGGTCATCTTTCTCATCAGAGTTGCGTGGGAGTTCTACGAGTTTTGCGTTTACGACTGGTTTCCATATCTGAAAGAAGACGCGGCACGACACATTACGCTCAAGAGAGGCCTGCCTACGTTTCCCCGCGAATTCTATCAAATAAAAGTCTGAACAATAATAGGTTGCAATTTGCGACACGGATCAACACAGGAATCAGCTCTCATGACAACCCATCTGTCGACAAAAGGAATACAAAAGCAACGTGCGGCTCAATGAAGAACACAGATTCGGCAAATGTCACCACTTCTTCACCATCGCTGCTCATAAAGCCTTTGGTTCTGGTACCTGAGACTCGACATCCCTCTCTATTCAAGATGCCAGTCCTCCCTATTGAGAAACCATTCGCAAGCAAGAGTCAGGGGGATGCACCCAAACTTTCGAGTTGGGAAGTTGCCTTCGATGACAATATGCGGAGGTCTCGAGTCTTGCAGTTGCCCGACTTGCTCTTGCTTCAAATCATGTACTTGACCGCGATCGACGACTTGTATATGCTTCGCCAGGTTTCCTTCACATTCTGGCACCTTTACCAGGGCCCCGAGTTCGATAAGTTTTACCGAAGATACTGGCAGCTGTCGGCGACTCTCCTCCACAGGTTAACGCCGGGCTCGGAAGGATTTGGGCATGACAAGAAGACAGTAACAAGAGCAAGGCGCGACGCCTTCTGCGGGCCTTGCTTCGAAGTCCTAGAGTCAGGAAAGCACAAGGCGTGTCTGGCAAAACTGCGAAAGAAAATCTCCTGCCCGTGTTGCAACGGCTCACACAGCAGATGGCAATTACCCCCGGCGCAACATTCCAGCCCTGATGCGACACGGGAATGCATCATTTCAAACGGGGTTATCCGGCTCTGTCGGCACCGAACGGTACCCCTGATATCTGTAGAGAAACTCTGCTTCTATCCGAACGGAAGGACAAGATTCGAAAATTTCGGCAAGTACACCATAGAACGGTGCCACGAATGTCACAGTCTAGGCTTCCACAGTGGCTGGAACGGTCGTCGCAGCGAGCTTGCGCCCCCAAGTCTGTGTGTCGTCGCCCATGACTGGAACCCTCAACATTCGGTGCGATTGTCTCTTAGCTGGGCTGTACCTCTGTTCAGAATCTCGGAAGATGTACGTGTAACGATGACGGATATTCAGAGAGCACTCGAAGAAGTTGAGTCCAAATACGGGGTCACAGCTTGTCCTCACTTCAACTTAAAAAATGGGCAATTGCTTCGGATGCTCGATCCTCGGGTTTGCGTCTGTTTTGGCAACGATAATCGCTTGGGGAGTCATGAGGAGCACAACTCAAGGGACATCTTAAGGACACAAGTACAAACAAGCTGTCGCAAGGAAGCAATTGGAGAGCGGAGGTCCCATGGCAAACAATTTCAGTCAAAAATGCGCGGCTCCTACAATCACTCCATAAGATGCAGGCTTTGCGGCACAGGGTATCAATTGACCAGGAACGGAGGACATGTCTTCTTGCATCGGGACACCAATGCAGACGTGGCTGTTTACGCAGGCAAAACGCACTGGTGTTCACAACTTGTGTCAGCGCTAGAGCCAAGCTCTTATCTAAAAGGATGCGACGATGAAACCAAGCATCTCCTTTGGTGCGATGAGAAAAGTTGCAGGAATGGAGAACCCTGGAATACATCTTTCACGTGACTGTCATATCGGAGGGCAGCGCAAGAAAAGGCGCGCACCAACCTGCAGCCAAACCGCAGGGCGGGCGATCGTTTTATTTTCTGTCTGAGAAACATACCTTGCACCCATGTCACTACAAAAGCAGAGAAGGCGGCGAAAGCGAGAGGACACGAAGGCAAAGTGAGTTACCGGATACGACGAAAGGAACGGCAAAGCTAAGGAGCAGTTATGGTATTGACTCAGACTATGAACTTCGCCTCGCAAGTGGCGATCGCTGCCTGACATTGTGCAATGTCCTGACTTCCACCAGAAATAGCTCATAACTCCACATCATACATGTTCTGAGGGGGCCCCGTTCTGACCAAAGGAGACACGGTGATCTTGACCAAATGCCCAGGGCAATGCCTGAGATCAACCCTGAAAAGAGATCGCCTAATTTTCCTGTGTCTGCGCGGCTATATTTCCTGTGCGCTTGACTATTACTATCGAAAGCGATAGTAGCGATAGCGACGAGGAGGACAAGGACGAGGACGAGGACGACGATAACGACGATAATAATAGAAGCGACGGCGACGACGACGGCGGCGACGACGATATCGACGGTGGTGGAGTAATTAGAGTATAGCCACAGGAAAAATAGGCGGTCTCCCTGAAAAGGCTTGGGTATGGGGTTGGGGCGGGGGCGTGCTAAGAAAGGCTTGCGTTCTCAAGTGCCTCAAGCCTCTCCGTCAGGTACGCAACCTCGGCCTCCAGCGCCGTCACTCTGCCACTTCTTCCCCCGAAGACTAAAAACTTTCGGTCCAACTGCATGACGCTGGCTCGTAGCCTTCTGAAGTCGCCGCCTTGTGCAGTGTGGGCCTCACATTCCCGTAGTTCCCGCCTGACCTGAAGCACGCCACGGACCAAAGCGACGAATTCGCCTTGGAATGTGTCATATCATGCTTGGAGCGCGTCGTGCTTTTCTTCGAGAGTGGACAACCGGCCATTAGGACCCCAACCACTGGGATCGGCGGCGATCAACACGTTGAATGCTTTGTCGAGGCTGGCGAATGCCGTCTTGAGAGCAGTGTGATCTGCCACGTGCGATTTGACTTCACTGGCAAGAGTAGATTAGGTGGGCCACTTTTTCTTGATTCGATCTTGAAAGGGCTTCGTGTTCCAACAAGAGTTGAAGAGGGAAAGGAATGTCGCGAGGAACCAGATCAAACGGGGCCACCAATTATCCAACAGCATCACCAGGAAGCCATTGGCAGACCCAATCCAACCAACGACAAGGAAAACTTCTGTTGATAACGTCTTCCACTGACGATCTGTGCTGGACTTGGACTTTGCCTCGAGTGTGGCAAGTCGTTCACCAATGGTCTGGTTTGTCGATGAAGTCGTGGCGTTGATCGAGGCGTTGGTGCTCCCTGTTCCATTCGTGTCCAGAGCCCTCTTATGGAGCACCGACATGCGAAGGTTCGACTTCCGCAACTTGTCGTTCTCCTCCAGCAGCTTTGCGTAATACTTTCCAAGAGTACGACTGTAGTCGTAACTGGCTTGCAGACTGCTAGTGAGTTCTGCAACCTGTTGGGACAAGGACGCATTGCTGCTTATGAGTTCGTTGTAATCTGCCGAAAGATCTGTGACGTATTGCCATCGCCTGAAGTGATAAGCTCCACATACGAGAATCGCTGATCTATAGGCGACTTGATCATTCCTGTGAACAGAGAAAAATGTCAGCATGGTCCAAACAACAACACGAAGAATTGGGCGTGTCCAACATACACAGTTGTCCAGGTGTGTTCGGCATTGTGTTGCTGACTCTTTCCGGCGTATTCGGGCCCTGAAGAAAGCGATCAAAGGTCAGTTATGCATAGAAAGTAAAAGTTGGCCGATGCAAGACAGATTTCATACTCTATGTCTTCCAAAGCGCTTTGCCACTTCTCTTTCGTCTTCCAACTGATGAGAATCTTCAATCGCTGATGGGGCGCACATTTGCAGCCTCCGGTACCTCAGTACTGCTTCCGCGATCGCTTGTGCGTACCCTTGCGGTGTACAAGTAGAAATCGAATCAACTTCAGTCGTGTCGCGAGGCAGCTGAGAATGACGAGGTCCAGTTGGATTGCCCTGAACGAGATTGGCAGAGTAGACGAGCGCTGTGGCCCGAGAGATGAAGGTCCAGGGTGTGTGGGGGGCAAGAGCAGCGAGGAAGATGATCGTGTTGGAGGTTTGCAAAGCGGCGAGACTGATGCCACCGCCATGGGGATCTTCATAGGCAGCAAGTGGCGCGAGCAAGCCGAATAGGCTGCCCAAAAGGATGGGCTAGCCGACGATGTCCATCGTCGCGCTTTTCGTCGTGCTTATTCTTGTCGTTCTTGTCGTCTTTGGTCGCGTAGGAAAGAGGTAGTGAAGTGTGACGAGGAGGGAAGACGAGGAGGAGGAAAGACGAGGAGGAGGAAAGACGAGGAGGAGGGAAGACGACAGGGAAAGAAGCGGGGACGAAGGCGCGTCTGTCCAGGTGAACAGATTGCCTGGGGGACGCGTTGCGAAGGAAGGCACGCAAAGAGAAATACCTTTTGGGAAGGAAGTGGGAGCCTGGGTTGCTCTTGCCTTGGGATGGGGAATCCAACGACCAGTGATCTCACCTCAAGGTGAATTGGCTGATGAGAGTGGTCGAGGCAACCCCAGCAATGATTTAGGAAGGGAAGGACCAGATCGTAACCTGACGGAAGGACCTTCCTGACCTCAATACACACTTCACCTTTCCAACTGCCTGCTTTCCACGTCTAAGGCTCCAGTACTCCAGCCTGCCTGCCTGCCTGTGCCATTGCCTCATGCAAGCATCAGTGTCGAAACACTCAGAGCGGCTTGTGGTGCTGTCAAAGGCAGAAAAGGCTGGTGAGTGGGAACACCATCACTGTGGCAGAACTTGCGCATAATACTTCATGTTTCCGAATCAATTTCAACTTCATCTTTGTTTGCGAACTAGAATGCCTGTCTCCCGCCTTTGTGGCCTTTTGCCATTTGATCCAGCTGCCCATGTCCTGCATATTAGCTGATTCACATTTCATTGTTCTCTGACTTCAAAATGCATGACAGTTTAGGATATCAGCCTTTGCTTCACCGTGAAAAATTGCTTTCAGCTTGGGAGTTGCCCTGGCCTAGTCTTCATCTCAGTAATCAGTGCCAACACCTGCGACTGGATGTTCAACGTGCTTCAGACTTTGCCAAATGGCTGGGCCGATATTGCGGAACTGCCACGAATGCTTGGCCACAAATTGTTTTCTACTGGCGGTCACTGCTCGGAGCATGCAAAATATTGGAATATGGTATGGTATTGGCAAGCCATGAAATGAGTTATCTTCAGCTTGTAGCGGAAGTCCAATGGGTTCATAGCCGGTAGTGTGAAGCTGCCAAAGGTCCCATGCATTCGACACGAAACCGAATGTCAATCCCGCTGGCTGGCTTGTTTTGTCACTGATGGTGGCAATGACATCGGCCGGATTGAGGCTTGAGTCCATGAAGAATTCATTTCGGGGCCTTCTGAGCCACATAGAGAAGGAGTGTCGGTTAAGCCAATGAAGTCTCCACCTCGTCCGATGATCCTCCAATCATTCAACCGAACATTCATCAAACCAAACGTCCACGGGCGGCGCAACCCTAGGCACCCCTGTCCGTAGTGAGCTCTACCTAGTCAACTTTCGTCAACGAAGGAGCCCTGGCCTCGGGTTTTCGGACTGATAAAAGCTCGCGCTCCGCTTATCCAGCTCCATCATGGATACAACCGAAGTTGCAGGGTGGCCGCACCATCTGCCGGCGCGCCCCGCTGCGGAATTTCTGCAGCGTGCATGATTTCCATGGGTTAGGGCGCTCCCGGTCGTCTCATTTTTCTTCTTTCCCATTCCGATCTTCATCCCTTCTCTACGAGGCGTACCGGATTCTCGGGTCAAGTCGTTGCCTTCCAACAACAAAGACCCCAACAACCAACGGTCTGCCAACAAAAAGCCATCAAACACTGACTCGCGACAACCCTGAAATGGCCGAACCAACACCAACTCCCGCCGCTTCCTCCCCAGTCACTGAAACGGCAGCACCCGTCTCACCGCGGCCCGCCCCGGAAGTGGAGGTTGAGGTCGATCAGGAGGAACTCGACTCCTCTTACGGGGACGATGAAGCCTCGCGCGCTAGCACCTCGCTCAAGTCCATCACGTCCAGATATGAATGGAAGCACGGTCGCAGATACCACGGCTACCAGTCGGGTACTTACAACTTCCCGAACGATGAGCAAGAGCAAGACCGTTTGGACATGATCCACCATGTCTTCTACCGATTGATGCACGATCGCCTTTACCTCGCACCCATCAACACCGAGGGTCTCAAAGTCCTTGACATCGGCACGGGGACTGGCATCTGGCCCATTCAATTTGGCGACGAGCACCCCGAAGCTGAGGTTATCGTCGGCAACGACCTGAGCCCCATCCAGCCGGACTGGGTCCCGCCTAATGTCAAGTTCATTATCGACGACGTCGAACTAGATTGGATGGAGCCGGAGAAGTACGACTACATCCACTGCCGCTATATGGCCGGATCCATCAAAGACTGGCCTCGACTGCTGAACCAGATCTACGAGAACCTGAAGCCCGGAGGATGGGTGGAGCTCCAAGAGTCGGCCAACACTCTCTACTCGGAAGACGGCTCGCTCAAGCCAGACAATGCCATGATTCAGATGATGGACGGCCTCATGGAAGCTTGCGAAAAGATTGGGCGGACCATGGATCCTGCTCCCTCGTTCAAGCAGTGGACCGAGCAAGCTGGGTTTGAAAATATTAGTGAAAAGAAGTTCAAGTTACCGATTGGCAGCTGGCCTAGAGATGAGCGGTTGAAGGAAATTGGGACTTTAATGGGTCACAACTTTCTCGAGGGGGTAGAGGCGTTCACCGCAGCTCTTTTCAAAGATGTTCTGGGTTGGTCGCAAGAGGAAGTCATTGTTCTCAACGCTGGAGTCCGAGCGGCGGTCCATAAGAAAGATGCGCACCCTATTTTCGACTTCATTGTTGTGACTGGCCAGAAGCCCAAGTCGGGCTGACCGAGGTAGTAGCCGTATACTTTGTTGTTCAGATGCAATTACGTTACCCAGCTGCCCACGTTGAAACGGCCGCTCTAGTTGAAGAACATGATGCATGAGGTCCCATTCATCTCAGAATTAATTAGATGCCTCCTTTCACAATCCAAGAAATAATAAGTTAGTCGCTTCACCCCTTGAAACCTCGAAAACGTGCGCTATGATGGTGTCACAATAGATTTTGACCTGCTTTTTCTCTGATACTTGTCGTAAAGAAATATCAAAAACTACCTAGCAGTTCCTAAACCCTTAACTAGACAACACCTCAGGAGCCCTTCGCAAGCTTAAACAAAAAACAGTGTAGACTGAGCTATCTTTTCAATCGTCGTCATACGCATTGTCCTTCTTCCACCAAATCGTGATATCAATGTCACTATCCTCATTGCTTTCGTACTCTTCCCTCCACAAGTCCAGTTGTTTGGCAGTGACTCTCGCCCAGAGTGAGCGCCTGGGACGGAAGAGCAGATCATGAGGTTGCTCAAACTGGAAAACAGTGTCGTGGCACTGTACTGTGATTCTGTAACCACTAAAGCTGTCGAAGTCATCAGCTGTGTAGTCCTCGTCCACCTCGACTACGAGGAAAATGCTTCCGCCGTCATTCAGAATCGCGTAGGCCCCAAGTCCTCCAGCTCCTGCAGTGGTTCTGACTTGAGTTTGGGTGGTGTCGGACGGCGGGATGGCCAGTTGCATGTACCCCGTTTGAGGCAGTGGCGGTTCGTCCGCACGTGCCCGAAGAATCTGGGTGGCCGATGCGTCTTCGGAAATCGGGAGCGGATTTGCGAAGACTAAATTCAACAAGAGAATGACAACGACGATAGCCGCAAAGTTAAAGGATGCCATAACGAGCGAGGTTTTGATCAGATTGATCAGCAAATAAGGAAAAGCAGGACGTTCAAGGAATTTTCAACCGTTCTTGGGACGAATATTTTCAGGATCTGTTCAATAGAGAGCATATCTAACTCGAGTAGCTAGATACATATGCTGATAGCGAGCTGGCAACATTCCCATGACTGCATCCGTTGGTTCCGGTCAGATTTCAGGGAGCAATTAACATGGTGGGTAGCACGGAGATAAGCGAAACCATATTTTGCTGTCAATACGTTGTATAAATAGAACCGGAAGTGCTGGCATAACACACAACTGATTAATTAAGCTTATGTAACACACACGTCTGAATTTGGACAAGCCAAAACCCGAGTCAACTGCTCACGCTCGCTCACCGCTGAGGTGATGCGGCTGCAACTGAACCTTGCAGTGGCATGACTACAGAGGATGTAAACTCGGTGCCCAATGACGATGAATTCTTTCTTAGGTAAATCCCATCACGGTTCTCTTCATAAGTCTTCCTTCGGCGGGGTCGCATGGTGAACATCTTCAACCTGGCCAGAGGACGCATATGCATCTACATGAGTCTTGGAGAACTCTTTAGCCGGAACGCCACGTGCAAACAGAATGTCCAGCTCCTCATATGTTCTTCCCTTAGCCTCAGGTAGACGGAAGAAGGACCAAACGAAGATGGTGCAAGCGGTGGCGGCCCAGAAGAAACCAGCCTTCCCGCGCAAGTTCCACTCTGTGGGGTTCCTTCGTGCAAATTGTCAGTGTTCCGCGATGGATGTCTTCAAAATGAAGTTGTGCATGCTCACATCATGTAAGTCTGTAAGACTTGCGAAACGATGTTTACTAGTTGATACGCGTTTCGAGACAGAACGACAGTCAACGGTCGAAGGCGGACTGAGGAAGTCTCGCTGATTACGCTATACTGCAGACGAGGTGAGTAGTGAAGACTTTGTAGGCACGATCCGGAATTCTTACAGTGATTGGGCCGATGGTAAGGGACTGGTGCATTGTTAGTTGTCGCTGACGATTATTCAGATAAAGGATGGGTAGCTTACGTAGATGAAGAGCCAGAAAACACACAAGCCACCAGACGGCCACAAGCCTTTCTTGCCAGCAGAAACGTCAAGAATACCGATAATGAACAGGATCACTGTCAGAATACCCATGCCGGTGACATATATTTGGCGACGGCCCCAATGAGTGATGAGCCACCAGGAACTAGGCATGCATTGTGAGTAATCCTCTACCAATATCATCACCCCTTGAGATTTGGAACTCACAGGCAAGTACCGATGAAAGCCATTCCCTTCGCACCAAGACTCAATTCAAAGGCATTGGCAGTGTTCATGCCGGCAGTCGTGAAGAAGTAAGTTGGTGTGTATGCAAAACTGCTGCCGGACATGACTTGGCCAGCGAAGGCGATGCAGCAGATTTCCGTGCGTCGGAGGTCGACACCCTTGAAGCAGTCCTTGTATGAGACGCCACTCGTGACACCAGCTTCAACCTTGGTAGTATGGACCATCATTGCCAATTGAGCATTGACCTGATCTTGAGTCTTGTCGCCACTGAGTCTTTCGATGGACCGACGGGCTTCATCGAGTCGGTCTTTACGGACGAGAAACCAGGGGCTTTCGGGGGCGAGGTATGAGATGACCATCAAAGGAATTGGCCATAACTAGTTATAATCCGTAGTTAGCTACATTATCTCGCTAGATTCGGGTTGGAGAATCTTACCCATTGGATTGCAAAGGGGATCCTGTACGCCATCTCACCTTCGATACTGAGACAACCACGAAGCACCCCTGCAGCTATGAGCTGGCCGGTGGCCCGGCAAAGATTAACCTACAAAGAATCAGCAGGTGCTTGAGATTGAAGTCGCTGGACATCAACTCACATAGGTAGTCATGTATCCTCGAAGGTTCGTCGGACAGACCTCAGAAGCTGAGTAATTTTGAGGTGAGTACCTTAGTGGGTCAAAAATATCTCAAGATGGAAGCCTACCATATGCGGGACTGAGTGTAGCAAAAACTCCCCAAGAAAAGCCACACAGGATCTGACCAACAAGGAGCATGGCGGCCGAGTGTGCGAAGAAGACAACAAAGATGAAGCAGTTGAGGAACCCCATTGCGACGATCATGACCCAGCGGTAGCCGTACTTGGATGCGAAGAAACCGTTCATCAGGCCGCCTATATACGTCAGTACTGCGACATAAGTGCATGCCGCCCTAGTATCTCACCGAAGATGGCACCGGTCGTGGCAGCCATGGTCAAACCAGTCTGCCACGGCTCAGACACCTGGTAGCCGATCTCATCGCCATACCAGCTGCCATATTTCTTCTGGAACTCGGGGTACGCAAAGAAGGTGTTGATCAGAATGACATCGTATCTAGTCGAAATAAATCAGAAGCGCGACGGTTAACAAAGCATGGTTTAGTCTTACCCTTCCATGACGATAGACATTGAAATCATGACAGACCAAAATACCGCCTTTCGGTTCTGGGTCAAGGCTTGCATCAATGTTTGTGCATGCTCATCATCAGAGGCTTGCTTCGCCTCAAAGATGGCCGACTGGCCCAACTTCTCCTCGACCTCATTCTCGGCTGCTTTGCGGAGGTGTTGAACCTCGTGATCACCCTTGGTAGCCATAATGATTGACACAATCTGGTGTCAAAGAAGACAGTCCCCACGAACCCAACTCCAGTATCCAAGAGCTGGGGTTGTCATGGCTTTATAAAAGCCCGAACCATCTCACTTTGGGTTGTAGTCGTACTGCAATCGGCCGACATGTCACTACTACCGAACCATGCATGTCCCTGTAAGAACCGAGCACTCGGCACACACTCAGCGCATTCTGGCTAAATCTCACACGCTCTCTAGACCCAGTCAAGAAGGATCAGAACGTTTAGACTTCCCATCTCCACATGAACTTGGCCGGCCCCCACAAGTGAATGAAGCAAAGTCTGGGGTATGGGGAGAGCTTCGCGGCTCTTGATTGGTCGGTGCTCGGGAGCGACCGGGCAACTCCCGGCTCTGGGCACGATGTTCTGACTTCGATGGACGCGATGGATGATTCGACGAGATCCAGCGGTCCAATCAGTCAAAAAGAATAAGCTATATATGGGTCCTCTCGACATGTCACTGTGAGCACATGTTCATCTTCAAGTTTGTTTGAAGGGCAGTAGTCTGCCAAGAACATTGGGTTGTTGCGGGGAAGCGGCATTGGTGATATTTGGTTGGTCAAGAGATTGCATAGATTGGAGATTGCGGAGAAGGTCCGCTAGTTAGAACGGGGTCAACTGACGAACGCGCGAGCCTGTTGGTTAACTTGGGGAACTCGGGGTACTCCCCTGAGCGAGTTCAAGGCTCTGATAGGTCCTTTTGCGGAAAAAGGAGTTTGCCAAGGTAACGTGCCCGGAAAAGGGCGACAAACCGGCATGTTGGAGTTGAGAGTACGGACGTATCCGTTGCGGGGTTTGTTAAACCCGAGGGCTGCCACCGGCTGTTGGGCTCGTGAGGTTGTGCTTCGTGAAACCCCTCCGCGATGCCCGCCTGGCCGTTCACAGGCTTCCTAATATGACCACGGTCACATATGGGGCTCTGGCTCCCGATGCGATTGATCATCATATAAAGTTGCCCGGTGATCGTCAACCTGTGGATTGCAACATGCTTCATGGGTGTTCAACGATGTGGAGAACCTGGGCCTTCTGCCAAAGTTTTCACGATCGAAGACAAAGTCGATCTAGAACCAGTTCACCTAGAATATTGTGACAAGGCTTACAAAGATTCCAGGAGGAAAATCGAAAGGAGGACAGAAAAGCCGCAAGACCTGCGAAACTCGGGCCACGTCCCACAACTGCTACTTCGAAGTTCGAACTAAGGCACCCCGACGTCCGTGAGCAGAAGCGACCGGCATGCATTCAGACGCACTTTTGAACATCATCACGTGGGTAGAAACAGTCATTAATTCAACCTCTGAAGTTTCACAAACGCCTATAAGTAAATCCCTGAAACCCATGAAAACAAGCCACCCTTACATCTGACCCTCAGACCTAGCCCTTTGGTGAAAATATTCGGCCGGAAGTGTACTCTCAAATCTGTCCAGCAGATCCTGATGTCCATGAAATAGGATTGTGACTTTGGCATGGATCTCCGCAATGTTCCTGTCGGCTTCTTCCTGGGTCTGCGGAGTGGCCTGGTTGAATTTACTAAGCGCTTGGATGAACGTCGGGTAAACATCCGACTGCGTTGTCTCGAACCGCTTCTGTCACCCATGTTAGACGATGATATCGGGAGAAGTTGAATGCAACCGACTTTCACATCTTCTAAGAACTTCAGACTCTCTTGGAATTTGGGCTGTCTCAGCAGAGAGTCGCCGTCCATGCCATCAAAATCTACATCCTGGTCTGGCTCGCGGATCGTGGGAGGCTCGGAGGACATTTTCAAGCTTCTTAAGTTCTTCAATAGCCAGATATCTTGAGAGCTGATGGGTGGGTAAACAGCCACTTCAGTGTTCGCCGAGGCTCAAGCTCCAGGCAGGGTACGGGGATGAATGAAGACCGAGATGAAAATCAGCATACGCAAGAGATTGGAGTCAGACACGAGATAATCGTGAGTCTGTCTTTAAGCGATGCCCTCAACCCCGCTAATGGCGCGACGTTTCCGCCCGCGGCAAATGGACAGATGGAACCGGCAAGCAAAATAACCAACTGTTGTGGATTAAAGGAATGCCTCTGGTTGGTCCACCATTTCGAAGGATTCACTTACATAAAATGATGTAATAACCACAACATCTGCAGCCAGCGCGCAAGTTGGCGGCACAGCAGCTTTGAACACATGACCAAGTTCAAAAACAGTCAAAATGGCCGTTGTAGTATTGTCTGACTGATGTTTCCACTTGCATCCCCTGGAGGACCAAAGTTTCTGAAACATTGACCAACACCTCATACGAGAACAAACAGCTCTTCTTCGCCGAACATTTCCGTGATGCTTTCATTGTCCGACTCTGGCATCAGAGACCCTACAAATGCATCACCAAGCAGAAGCCAACCATCGTCAGTCTGTCTGAGAACGAATGGAATGGGTCCACCATAAAGGAGAACGACAACATCGCCTGGTTTTGCACAGGCTGGTGCTAGTCCGTAGAAGCCATTGGCCGTTTCCAAAATGCGTCTTTGGTCGCAAGATCTCGACGCTGCGATTCGGAAGCGATTCGCATCACCCTCACAGAGTGCCACCTCCAAAGGGTCGTAAGTATCAGGAGTCTTTCCTGCAATACTGAAGAATTTCTTGATGTAAGTAACATAGTCCGCGTAAAAACGATGTCGGTCATCTGGCTCCAGATCAAACACAAACTCGTAGCCTTCCGTGAAGTTGGTGGTGGGTGTCAATCCCATCTCAAGAACTGCCCCAAATGGGCCATCTTCTGAAGCGAATAATGGATAAGACTTCGTCGATGATACTCGGTGCCAAATCTCGAGGAAAGGGTGCGTCTTAGCTTCGGCGGGGGATATGTCCTCTTTGAAATGACTGATATCAAAGACCTCGGTGATCCAGGCAATAGTATCGAAGCGCACACCAGAAAGGCCGACCTTGCCATCTGATGAAGGCTGAAAGTCAACAAGACCTGGCAGGCCGTGTTTATCTCCCTCTTCCCACGCCGTAACCGACATGCTGTGAAGAATGTTGCCGACGTTCTCGCTGACATCCCATCGAGGTACCCAGGACGGAATATCTGTGCGCTCGTACTCAACACCATGCTTCGCATAGCACAGAGGGGCAAGACTTTCACTGCTGGCTACTGAGGCCTTCACCACATCAATGTAGACCTCTGCAACAGTCTTTCTGTAGTCAACACTAGCGAACCCCTCGAGTATTGCCTCATTGACAAGTCCGAGTAAACCATAGACCTTGTCTCTGGGGTTTGTAGCGTTGAAGTCTCGAAAGCTCAAGAGAATCTCAAGGAAGCTCAACTCTGAGAGCTCGCTTTTATCAAACATGCTGTATGCATTGTCCCAGGCGATTCCGTCGAGTTCAGATGGTACATCGTAGTCGTTTGCAAGATTCTGCTCGCTAAGCCAGGCGGCCGTGACGCCCAGCCTATCCCACTCGAACGAGTGAGAGCCGACATAAACCCTAGATGAACGCGCCAGCACAATCTCCTGGACGCACCACACCCTTGTGAACCAGGGCCTTGATAAGAGCCATTTGAGGGCGTTCCAACTCTTTGAGTCGGGCTTTGGCAGGCCTACACGTTGGGCGGCCGAGGTGATGTCAGAGATGGAGACACCGGCGAAACCTTCCATCTTCTCCGTAGCAATCGTGAAGTGAGCCATGCTCAGTAGATCAACCCCGCGAGCCAGGGCTTGATCCTCGCATGCATGGTAGATCGCTTCCATCAGCGGCATAGCACGCGCAGTCTCGTTGTCTTCATCAAGACCGAGCCATACAACAACAAGAGACGCCCGTGAATAAACGTCGCGCATCAGCCGGACTTGCTCTGCCCGTTCCTCGATGTCGTCCTGGTTGATGCAAAGGGCGTCGGCCCAGATGAGTACCTCCTCAGTGGGAAGTCGAAAGTGGCGAAGGGCGTCGGACAGACTTTTTGTGACGGAAACCTGTTGGCCTTGACATCGAATGTCTCCGCGCTGAGACGGGTCGCCCCAGACATATGATAGGGCATGGAATGAAGGTGGATCATCAATGCTTGCCTCTCTCAGGTTCGTGGTGATGGGGTCGGGACCAGCTCCAGGTTGGAGGACCAGGACTCTGATGCATCGACTCGGCAAACGTCTTGAGTAAATCGATGCCATCTTCTCATCGGTAACGATTGCTCAGTACTGAACGGCGAGTTGTGTATTTGAGCTACAGATGACAATGAGCGAGATCGGACACTCTTGAAGAACAGGAAACCTGAGTCAAAAACATGACGGATTTCGTGGTGGAAGGATTCCTTTAGGCGGGGGCGCTAGACACCGTTAGGTTTGATTCGCTGACACGCAGCGTGATTGAATCAATGGGTCTTGGCATGCTGGCGCAAGGCAGCATGCCGCGATCTCGTAGCTCGTGATCACAGCCAACATCACCAGTCATCTTATCTCATCTCAACCGTCTAAACAAGAGAGCAGTCCTAAGCATATCTCCAACCCGCGCTTTCTATGTTCACTATTTCGTAATTCTCTACCGGCAAGCACATTGGATGACCAGACACTATGCCTACCCCTTCCACAACGTTCCACCTATTTCCAAACTTCACCGCCAAGCTTCGCGCTCACATCTGGGAGCTGACCATCGAACCCCGCATCGTCGAAATACCGAGTGCATTCGTAGACTAGGCCCCATCAACGTCAACGGACCTGAGCCAGGAGCGCAGACAGTGGACTGGATGGTCAAACGTCTGCAGATGATGCGCCACTTGCGCTCGTCTACTCAAGTCCCTGCCCAGCTGCAAACCTGCCCTGAGGCCCGCGAGCACCTGGCTACATACGCTAACGATAAATATCGCTTTGAGAAGACCTCTTCAGGAATCATCATTGCCTAAAATCGGTAAGCTGAGAGCTCGGTTCCGGGGTTCTCCAGGTCCAAGAGCCACAGCATTCTGATCAGGGTGTCACTGGATGATTCTAGCTCTAAGAGTCAGCTTGAACCGTCAAGCATCTTTCAGGGAGCCTGCGACAATGAGCAAGTTCTCGGAAATTCTGCAATCGCTTTGGTTGTCTATGTCAAGTGTGACTCAAAGGTCTTGAGGTCCAGACCTTTTTCAAACACTGAAATCCAATACATATTTCATGTAAGTTTCTTTCGGGGGTGCCTTGGTACCCACGAAGGTACCTCCCAGCAGGGTGTTGTGCCCCACTTGGACAAAAAGGGCAGGGCGGGACAGAAGCTTGCGACCGTTGCCGCGGAACAGCCAATGATGAGCTGCAAAGGTGCAGAGGTGGTGCTTATCTAATCAAGACCCTGGCCACCTACATACCCACCGTCCCATCCCGACGGTGCTGCGATATATCTCCAGGTCTCCCGAAACTTTCGACACTGCACAGTTGGCTCTCCCTCCCTCTTGTCAGCGATCGCTCTCACAGGGTTCAGGAGTGACAGGTAAGAAATGTTTTTGCTGCGGCCAAAATTCCTCTGACTGCTTTTCATCCCTCTCATACTGACAGACTAGAAAGTGCTCGATCGCAATCATGGCACCGCCGAGCGATGAAACGGAACGCCGAAACTGGCTCACGCGATGCTTTTTCAAGTTCCGCGACGAATGCAGAGATGCCGCGAAAAGAGAAATGCTTGTCTCTATCCTAGAGTCATTTGAGACTGTCGAAAGCAGCGAGGCGTCCCGTCGCGACACCATCACCGACAGATTTATGCAGCAACTCTCTCAAGCAGACGACCCTTTACTCCAGAAGAAGCTCGATGCAGCGGAGTCTTTTCTCAAGGCATTGGACAGCAAGTACATGTGTGGCGAGTACCTTGAAGAGCTGGCGGCCTTTTGCAAGGCTGAATGGCCAGAGCTTGTGAGCAAGAAGGTGTCGCCACAACTGCCTGAAGTCAGGTACATCGATCGCCTAGAAGAGAAGCTGCGAATACTACAAGAGATCAGTGTTCAAGAGATTTGCAGCCAGAACCCCGAAGACCCCCCACGGCGCATAGATCCGACATCTATCACCGCCAACGTTTGGTCCGCATTTTGGGCCGCAACTGTCGAAGAACTCCAGCATTTCCTGGAGTTCAAAGTCAGAAGTGGTAGATTCTTTGTCGAGACCATCGAAACGGCCTTCATTGCGGTGGACGCAGGTGTTCCGAAAGTGATGGAGTACGGTGAGTGGCTAACCTATCGCCGAGCTTGAAGCGAGAGTGATGGATGAGACTAATTATATACCCAACCCCAGTAATGAACAAGCGCGGTGCTGGAGCGTCTTCTAAGACAGCATCTTCTAAGGCCGCCACGAGCAACGCAAACAGCACCAACGCCCAGAGCGGACATAGTCAGTCAGGAAAGGGCAAGGAGAAGGAAAGACAAAGAAATCCGGTGTCCATTGAAGAGGTAATCTTGCTCTTGTTTACCTACATTTGGTCGAATTGTTCCATCGTGCTGACATATAGTTCATAGACGAAACAGAGAGAAGGCTTGGAATGCCCTCTTCTGCATACTATCGTCACCGAGGGGGCTCATATATACCCTGTGGCGAAGATAGAATATGTCGGAGACTGCACGACTTATCTGAAAGCTTTAGATTTCATTTGGGGCGGTGCAACATGCAACAGGTTGAAGGCCGCATTGGGCGTCAAGGACCTCGACATACCTTCCAATATGATCGCCTTGGATCATGCGCCACATCATCTATGGGACCTCGGGAAAGTCACGTTCAACCCGGTCCTTCGACTTCCCATGAGAATCGATCTTGAGTTTCTCATCTTGGAGCCGCTGGACTTTGGGAAGAGCGGGAAGAGGAAGACACCAGGAAATGACTTCCCAGAAGGTCTTGCAACAGACCCGAGGACCAAGGTCAAAGTTCCCGACAACACCAAGACCAAAACATCCATGAAGGCTGCAAAAGTCTCTGAAATCAGATTTGTCTCCGCGCAAACCCAGCATCGCATCCGCCATGGACATCGTTTTACTATCACGTCGAACGACCCAAAGGTACTTCCCAGCGCCGACCTTCTGGACCTGAGAAACAGAGTTATGGTCATGATGGCACTTAAGGGTGGCGCGGAAGTTTTGGATGATGTGTTGTCAAGCGCCAGTGGTGACGAAGACGCTCCAAGAGTCTTAGTTGGGGCCGGAGATGTCGAAATGGACTTGGACGATAAGGTTCTAGGATGGAGTGAGCATGCTGAGGAGGAGCTCGCACTTCTGACCACCGAGGAAGCGAACCAGATGCCTTGGCGCCCGCCAGTGATTGAGCATCCAGCAGAAACCGGAGACACGGTTTCTCCCAAGAACCAGACAAGCAGCACCCGAGGAGATGGCTAGGTACTTCCTCCTCCCGTTGTACCTGTCAGTTCAGAAGAATCAGAGGGGGATGATATCCCAGGACCTTTTACCTCTGTCAGCCGTTCTCGCACGAGAAGACAGCGCGGGTCTATTACTTCGGCTAGATCAGTCCGCGAGACGATCGCTGAGGTGCTTGGAAGTATGCCCCCAAACGCGCCGGCAGTCCGCAGCCCCAGACACCGACACCGTGGTTCTGTGACGTCAGTTATATCAAGCCGCCAGCCTTTTACAGCCCTTTCCCCGCGACTTGGAAGTACGGGTGTGCTCGGAAGTTTGTCGCCGAAGTCGCCTGTAGCTGGCAGCTCTACACGCCGGACAGGTTCTCTAACTCAACCGCAAGGCAGACCCATGTCAACCAGCCCTCAACCTGAGCAGCCTGGCCCAGCCATGGGAGTCCCAGGTAGCGGTCACTTCCATCACTGGACCCGCAAAGAGGACAGTGAGCCCAAGAATGCTGGTGCAGCCCAGACGTCGAAGGATCCTACTGATACTCAGGCATCTGCGCCGGTCGATGACACCACGCAAGGGCATTTGCCACACGAGGCCTGATACCGAAGGCACAGCACGGCTAAGCCTGGGAGAGTTGAGACGAGTGATGCGACAGTAAGGTAGAAAAACAGAATTACACATGGTTTCGGAATGATTCGAGCGGATGGAATGCCAATGATGAACTTTCAGTGCGGTAATGTACGAGTTTCAGGCAGCAACAATACACACGCAACTTGCACCCGATGATACTGCTTTCAATGCCCCTCACATATGAAGAGTGCGTTTGACTCATCTAGATGTCTCGAAACACTTCTCTACGTTCTCAATATTGGTTTGCTAGTGAATCAACATTTGAAACCACGTTACCGAAAGCCTTAGATCCAGACGCCTGTGTAGGTATCTGAATAAGTAATTGGCATATTACCCTCAAGAGGCCAAGATGATCCTCTTATTCTGCTTAGTCCCAGCCTTAAGATTCATTTTCTCCAGAGTCCTCTGGTTTGCGTGCATACACGAGATGCCTGTTCAACATGGTTAGTCCGTTTGATTTGAAATAGCGAACAGGAAAGCGGGAAAGTTGGATGGGTCGCCTCACAGGTAGAGGAATGGCTGCAGGCTGTGATCCGCGAGAGCTTTCCGCATCTCAGCCACGAAAACAATGATTTCGGCATACTCCCAGCCCATGATTTCCTTCAGAAGAAAAATCGCGAATCCCTCAAGCGACTGGTTGATGTACATCCAGTTGCAATCGCCGACTTCCTTCAGCAACGGATCCGCGGGCCATGCGCCGATGGGGATGGGCCATTTCTTCTCAACGATATCGACGAAGCCAGCCTCGGCCAGGCCTTTTGCTATTCCGTGGTCCCGAGTCTGTGTCAGTGTCTTCCCGAGCTTTTCTGCTGCCTCGAAGAAGATGCTTGCCCATCTTCGGTAGATGTGATCTTTAGGCAGGTTCTCGCCTTGGGCCTGCGATCGGTCCTCGATGTCGAGCTCCTTCACCTCAACATAGCCACCTGGGATAAGATGATCGAACGCCTGTTTGTAGAGAGCAGGCCAGTCCGAAATACTGGCTTCGAGATGGCGAATATGGACGAAGTCGAAGTCGGCGTCCCATGTCCACGGTTGCTCAATGTCATCAACTTGGAATTTGCAGTTCGGGGGAACCCAACCAGGCTGAATGGGTGATATGTCGACGCCGGTAACCTGGGCTGACGGGAACTCATCGGCAAAGTCGCTTGTATCATTCGTTAGTTGCGAGGATGGGTTGATACTCCGCATTGGAACTTACATGGCCCAGATACCTGTACCAGTTCCAAGGTCAAGAACCTTCTATTCCTCGAGTCAGATATCGCAATACCCAGCGAATCATCTTTGAGGCTTACCTGCGGGCTGTCACTTATCGGAGCGAGGAACAGTTTGTTATCGAGGAACAATGTCTCCCAGTAATGCCTTACAAAGAGGAAAGGCTGTTAGCTTGTCCATTTTTTGAGACCCTTACGATTCTGCGGGAATGCCAGTTACTTACGCGATCTCAAGTCCTTCATTCTGTCTTTCATCGTTCGGGCCCCAGTAATCAACCTTTTGCGTGTAAGTGCGCCCGTGAATCCGACGATACTCGGTAATGCTCTCGCTCAAAGACGCTGTCGATGCAGTGTGGACACTAAATACCAGCATTCGCAAGCTTGAATTAGCCTGTATTCACATCCGCTAAGACAAAGAGAATTGGAGCAAGTCACCTCTGTCCATCTGCCTGCGACAATTGGTCATCATCAACCGCGATGCCTTAATTCTAGTCGCTCTCTGTTAATATGCTTGCCGTCGCTTCGTGACTGCCGAAGTAGCCGTTCGAAATGTGTTCTTTCCTAGGCAACTTACATCATTCGCCGGATCTGGAGTTATTTCCGGCTCAGTGGCGGCAGTGGCAGGTGGGCTGGCACTGCCGGTGGTGGGCTGAGCTGCGGCTTGCATCTTGGTATGGCTTGATTTCCCGTGCAGTCAGTGTTGAAGAATAAAAGAATCCATGTAGGTTATGGGAGGGAGCGGCAGGCTTTAAAATTGGTTGAGAAAGAGAAAACATGTTCTTCTACAGGGGCAGTTACCCCTCATTTCTCAGCGAGTTGTTTGCCATTGCTGGTGCTCGCTTGAGGCACATCCACTCAAGATACCGGAGTTTGCGTCCGCCTCCGCGCGCGAATGAGAAACATTGGCTCGTCAATTCGGATGCAAGTCCTAGGCATTTTGTGGAAGGTATGGGCCAACTTCCATGTCCGTCGAGGAACCAACAGGCTGCAGACAGGGGAGGTGACCAATCAATGCGAAATGAAGAAGGCTGTACATGAAGACAAGGGTCTGAGTGCGTTGGTTGAGCCAAGACCTGCTGCATTTTCAGATTTCGGCCAACAGTGAAGGAAAAGTTCCACTATGAATGAAACCGGCAGATCGAGAATGAACGTAAGGGAATTGCAGTTATTTCCAGTCTGCCTTGAACTAACAACCAGCTTCAATTCGCAAAGTACTAACCCAACCTCGCCAAGTGATGACGGAGATAATCTCTTTTTCATGATCGCCCTGTTCAAAGATTTCGTCCGACTCGTGTTTGAAGAGACCCTGTTCCAAACACGTCGACCGTCGTATAAGTCTTCAATTCTCCCACCAGAAGGAAAACTTCATTCGCATCTTTTCTTCTTCGTTGTGGGCTTAGCCTATTCAACGTGGCTGTCCCCTGTCTTGTTGTTGGGCTTCCTTTTGTGGCTAGTGTTATGTTCTCGACGGCCTGAAAGTATTTCTCCGTGCGCTTATTTTGGTTATTCTCTAGAACAGTGCTACTAGCCGAGGAGAAGAAGACCTTTTCAAATTCGTGTTCCTCTGCCTTTGGCGAGAGCTTAACCTTGACGAGGACGCGACTGAAAATGTGATTAAGTGTGTGATTGGAATGGCTTGTGGCAACGATTGCATGGAACTTAGACGCACCTCGCTACAAACTTTATTTGCTGATTGGTTCAAGAAACGGCTTCGTGGCGACTATCCAACCCCACGATAGAGCATCTTAGGACATAGCCTTTTTTTATTTCCTGGATATGTCAGAGTGTTTTTGAGACCTTGGGGGAGGTGGTTCCCTCAATCTCGGGTAGTTTATCACAAAGGAATCCCTCACTTCTTACTAAAGTGTCAGCCCCTTCAAACTCTTCAGCGCAGAATTTGAAGCAACAGTCACAACGTTCTTATGAGGTTGGCAGGATGAATGAGAAACGAGCAGCCAACCGTTGGTCGCCCCTTGTACGTCTTGACGATCAATTCATGGACATTTGAAGCAACTATCCAGCAAGATTCATGAGCCTTCTCCATTCGAAAGAGTCTTCTCTCCCATACTACCTTCATTTCAAATGAAAAGTCTGCAAAAATCACGATCAACTTGGCAAAAACCAAACCCCTGGTCAAGCAACACCACCTGATTACGTGATGAAACTCGAACACCAGGGCCGTGCGCCCTGACAGTTCTCATCTGGCGACACTGTGCGCTCAGTGCGTCCCGTCGTCGCGTCACCCATGAGCATGAAGCGGTTCATCTCGTCAACGCGATTGAGAAGATCAAACGCTCGGAAAACTGGACTACTTCCCATAATCTCATACGACCATCTCTCGAGATACAGGACAGGGAATCACTCATTGTTTTTGCCCAGGATTAATACTGCAATGCCTGCCGTCACACGGAGTCTCCGGTCGTCGACGCGCCTGAGCGCAGCGGCGCCGGCGGATGAGCAGAAGACGGCCGTTGAAAAGAGCAAGGCCCCCGCCAAGACCAAAGTAGCCAAGAAGGAGGCGACTAGCAAGACTCAAACGGAAGAGAAGACTTCGAAAGCAGCCGGCGCTGGTCGCAAGAGGAAAGCCGACGAAGCCGAGCCGGAAGATGAGCCGGAACCGAAGGCCGAGGAGGCCAAGAAGCCAGCTGCGAAGAAGGCCAAGGTGCACCTCACCCACATACCCCCGAACCACAATCATTTTCTGACATTTCCAAAGAAACCCGCCGCAGGCAAGAAAGAAGCACCTCCAAGAAAGACCAAGGACGAGCTCAAAGCCCTCCGCGACGCCTCCGCTTCCGTGCCGGACGTCAACCCGGACGCCGAGCGGAGGAGTCCGCCGGAGGAGCGGTACTGGCTCATGAAGTCGGAGCCGGATGTGCGGATCGAGGATGGGTATGAGATTAAGTTCTCGATTGACGATTTGGCGGCAAAGAAGACGCCCGAGGGGTGGGAGGGTAAGCTTCCTCATCATCCCCATCTGAAGAACGGTAGCTGACGATGACGCAGGTATTCGCAATTATGCGGCCAGGAATAACCTCAGAGACATGCGCAAGGGCGACAAGGCCTTCTTCTACCACTCCAACTGCAAGGAGCCGGGGATCGTGGGCATCATCAGCATCGTGAAGGAGCACTCCCCAGACTGTAAGTGGGGGGGGGGGCGGGGGGGGGGGGGGGGGGGGGGGGGGGGGGGGGGGGGGGGGGGGGGGGGGGGGGGGGGGGGGGGGGGGGGGG
>JAKMXC010000696.1:0-27925 GCA_025328345.1 Colletotrichum sp. SAR11_59
TTTTTTAAACTAAAATTGGCAATTTTTTAAATTTTTTTTTTTTTTTTTTTTTTTTTTTTTTCATGTTTTTTTTTTTTTTTTTTTTTTTTTTTTTTTTTTTGTGATGGGCCCGCACCCTTCTCTCAAAACCAACTCAGCTGCTATTTTCAATCATGTTTACGCAGCAATATAACCGACTATATACAAGCATGCACGTTGCCCGGAAGACAGGCCTCAGAGATAGACAAGGGGTCTTGTTAGACGAGACAGGCGCTTACGTGCTCTTCTCTGCTACGGTAGCAAATCCCGAGAAGCGGTAGTCCGAGTTAAAATCATACAACACTTACAGCTCGAGGGGCCAATTCTTGGCTCTTGCGCAGCTCAAGCAAACACCGGTGAAGAAGGGAGAGAGATAGCAGGCTGAGGCGCCCAAGCGTCCAGAGTCAGGAAGGCAACTTTGTTTGCTTCTGGTGACTCGACGTTCGTCGACTGCGGATAAGCTCCATGGGTGATGCCTCCTCCTCCCCCGAAGGACCCTCCGTTTTCAACAACCCGCACACAGAGTGGAGCAGCGGCAAGGTCTACGGAACAGAGGGGCCGCGAAGGTAGCCAAGACCGGGGAAACGACAGGCTTTCCTGGCCTTGGGGACTGGGACGATTGCTACAGCGCAGCTCAAGCCCCAGCTTCACCTACATGACTTGGGCGGACAGAAAGCTCGTAGAGAAAACGACAACGAGCAGAGTCATGGGAGGTAATTCTGAAGGGCAGGTCAGGTCAGCCCTTCATGTGGCTGGTCTTTGATGATGGGTGAACGGGCGCTTTCGCTTTGGGAGCGGACAAAAAGGCCGCAATATCGCATTGTTTTCAGCTCCCGATGAAGAAGGCCCGAGTCTCGAGTTCCAGGGCTTCTTTTTTCTTTATTTGGCTTATTCGACCAACTGACTACATACCTACTCCATGAGGTCAATCGCTTCGTAGATGTAGTAGTAGCAAGGGTCTGACCGATGAGAGAGAGCGAAGATTTCGGAGGATCTCTGAGCCACGTGTATGCGTTGAATCCTCCTTTAGCATTACAAACAACGTCCCGAAAGCGCGTGTCGGCGTTGCCCCCCTGCTTCCCTGGTCGCATTCATCCCCGTTCATAGGATGCGATATCTGAGATTACGAGACACTGGGGTCAAAAAGAAGTACATACATACATAGCAAAGAGGGCAAAAACGATTAAAACGTGGCATGGAAGTCAAGTTCCGACGCCCGCGCACTCGGGTGCATGTTGTACGACGTGTGACACATGGCGTCCCGCCGCCGCTCGACACAATTTCCAGGCGCAACAAAACGTCCAAGGTTCGCTAGAAGAGCCGTAGAAGCACGTTCGGCAGATGTGAAAGGAGGAGGCGAAAACATCAAGCACGTGGGAAATCCGGACTAAACTTGGGTGGCGGATTCTGCAGCAGCTGCAGCAGTCCATCGGTCTGGCATTAGTTGTGGTTAGTGAACGGCGCCGCCTTGGCTCCTCCTCTCAGGAGAGAAAATCACGTCCCAAAGTCCCAAAAGGTAAATGTTCAGTCACTAGATGTGAGTTTATTTGATCGACATTGTGGCGAGGGGTCCCATTCCTGGCCCACGTAATGCGCGACGAACACTGCAGGACACGAGGTTCTTGGATCTGTTTCTCTCACGTATTGTGGTACTTTATTCTGAAAAGACTTTTTGGTCTCGACTATTGCAGCCGGTGCTGCTGCTAATGCTCGCGGCGTAACATGGCGGATCGCTGATCCGTCCAAACCTGTTAGTTTTCGTGACTGGTGCAAGAAACCCCATTTTCCTACTCATCGCCATTTTCACTGTCTCTTCATGCGGAAAATGACCCCATGTCCTGAAAATTCCCATGTCCTCTTGAGAGTGAGCCCGTTCTCTTGCCAAAACACCAAAAGAGTTCATATGAGCCGTAGAGATTCGTCATTTCCGGTTATCATCGTGTATGTCCCGATACCCTTATAAATACCCAAGCCCATCGCCCAACAACAACCATATTGGCCGTGTATATAGATGGAGGTAGAAAAAAAAAAAAAAGACAAGACATCCAGCCCATCGTAGAGCTCATAATGTCGTGATATCAGAAAAAAGGAAATATGTTGACTCCGGTGGTGTCTTTCGTCCTAGAACCCCCGTGAGGGCAGTCCGATCCCCCAAACAGAAAATAAAAAGCAGCCGTTGTGACGCCAATGATGTTGTGTGTAGGTTTGGAACGCGCGCCGGGGAAAGAAGGAAAGCGATCCCTGGATATGATGCCGCCTATGACAAAACAAAAGCAGTGGGAATGCCCTTTTCTCGATCGTCCTCAATCAACGCTTGCCGGCCGTGATTTTCGTCCGCGATCCCCTCGTGTAGTTATCAAATTCCTGATCCCTGCCGCTCATTGGTCTAGACGATGCATTACTGGGCGGTGCTGTGTACCCGTCCTCGATTTGCATCTCCTCGAAAAGAGCCGGCCCGGGCTTCGATTCGCGCTTAATAGTCGTCGTCACCACCACGGCGCCGGTCGCTGGTGTCGTGCTCGCCGAAGAAGCGTGGCGTTGGCGTTCCGCGTCGCTCGAGCGCTTGTCACTGTTGGCGAACTCGGAACGGGTGCCGCTATCGAGCGAGATCTCGCCCATGTCATCCATGACGTGCTTCTGGCTCGGGGCGATGTGAGGTGAGTAGCCGCCTTCAGGTCCACCGCGGAAGTCGTCGACCACAAACGGGTTCGCATCGTTGCTGCGCGATGCTCCTCCTGAGGAGCCTTGTGTGGCAGCGTTATCCTTGTTTGTAACCCACTGGACGACAACAGCAGAGAAGAGGACTGGGGATGGAGTCAGCCGGTGAAAAGCAAGGATATGGTTGGATGGGAAGCATACTATCGCTGTTGCAGCACATGAGGCAAACCCAGCCGGGCTCACCGTCAAGAGCCATCAGTACAGTCAGGTTCCTGGAGCGAGTCAGAAACTTTGAGCTTAAATCATGTTATCTGCCCGCGACTTACACGATGCTGCTGGTAAGCGTGCACAGGGCACCAACGAACGTCCGCAACGCGACAGTTCTCAACCGGACGTTGGCAGGAGTCTTGGGGAAGTTTTTGAAAGAGTAAAGACCTGTTCTTGGATTAGTTGGTGCTCTATTGTAGACTGGGTAGGTGAAACTTACTCTTGAGAGGGATGAGGAAGAGGATAGTCAGGTAAACGTTGACGACGGCGTCAAAAGAGATGAGAGGGATCATCGAGACCTTCTGCATACCAATGTAGCACTGGCCGTCGTCTATCCTCGTAATTCGGCTGTAGCATTGTCAGCTGTCGTCCATCTGGAGTCGTTTCCGGATCGCGTACAAGATAAAGTTGAGAATGGCAATGACTGCGTATACGCCCAGCATGCCAAACGAGTTAAAAATGTAAAGCTTCGACTTGAGCCGTGGCTTCGTCGCGCCTCGAATAATATGCTTCGCAGACCGTTAGCCAATTTCCCTTCAACCTCCTTTCCCGAAACACGGGGTACGCACTGCTTTCTCAACCAGGAACAGGTAGATCAACACTTTCGTCGTGATGTAGCAAACGAGGCATAGCAGAATGGCGCCGTCGCAAATTTGGATGTTCGTGTTGACGCCGAGGGCGAATTGTAGAACCGCGGTGACGAAGACGAATAGGTATGAGTCGAGATAGATTAATAACACCACTTGAGGCTTTCGTTAGTATGTGCTGTCCTGCCTGTATTACTGGTTTACCGTGTATTCGACTTACACCACACCACGAATGGTATCCTCCTCCACTGTTTTATCGCTGAACTTCTTTGGGCTGCAAGGTCTCATTAGCATCCCGGTCGTGGCCCCCACTGATCCACCCGCTTCCCGCGATATCCACATACCAACGAAGCCTGAGATGATACTGATGGAAACCAGACAGATGATGACGCTCATCACCGTACCCGCCAAAGGCTCTACCGTGTGCAGCCCGGCGGGGTCCGCTCGGGGGAGCACCATTGGAGCCATCATGTCCCGATATCTGTGTTGATGCCCTCGGGTGGTCGTCGCAAGGGCAGGGAGATGACGGAAAAGGCGATGTCGAGGGATTCGTTTTTCGGTGTCACGATCTTTCGTACATGGGGAGGTAGAGAGAGGCTCCGAGTAGAGGTGTAAAAGGGCCAGAAGAAGTATATACCAAAGACAAACCGGGAACGCTATAGGCAGGAGATCGACGGTTTGGGTGTCCGAGCTACCTTCGTCTCGCAATGTCTGGGAGGGGGACACAACCGTCTTTAAGTTTCGTCCAACAGGTGATCGAAGCGTACGTGCAAGGACGGACGGGTGAGAGGGGCAAGCTAAGGTGCGGTACGGTACAGACAGCCCAAAAAGCCAGTGCTGCTACAAGGATGGAGGAGGTCCGATGCGCTAGAGGCAAGGGGTGGGAAAGCAGACTTGCAGGCGAAGAGGAATAAACTTATCCGTGGCTACGTCTCTTTCCTTTGTCTTCCTCCTCCTCCTGGTGGATAATGTGAAGGCAGGGGAGGGGGGAGGGGCGCATCCATCCAGAGACGTACGTGATGCCCAGCTGAATGGTCAATAGTAAGACTCAAGGCCACTTAGCATGAGATGAAGAAAGAAAAAGGCGTTTCTGCTCGGTTTCTTCTTCTTCTTCTTCTTTTGTGGCAGCTACCGGTCTAGGTCCGGCTGCAGCTGGTTGACTCGGAGCAAGCCACCGGCCAAGAACTGCTAGTACGACCTTGGTATTTTAAACAAGTGACGGCGTTGAACAGTGAGAATGTGCTACCGCTTAGTAGCATGTAGGTACGACGAAGTATCGTTGGGATAGCTAGCGGCCCCTGATGCAAGCCACAAGGAAGGGGGATTCCAAAGCGGCAGACAGGCTCTGATGGATTCTTTTAGGGCTAATAATGAGGAGAAACGGTTTGTGCACGTACCGCGGTACCCAGCCGCAGTCTCGTGGAAAACGGAAATGGGGATGCAAGGGAGAGGTGGTGACGGCTCGGAGAAGACGTGTGCTCGTGCACACATACATAGACAAAAGAGCATTTACGTACCGTAGGTAGAGACAGAGTTCTCTCATACAATACATCGAAAAGACAGCAGGGCAGCACATTCCGTCGGGTCAGGTTCCAGCCCTCGGAGAAAACGGTAAGGCAAAAGGTAGGAACAAGGACCTAATCGGGTCGAAGACTGCAGCACCCCAGACACAGGTGACGACAGGAAACACAGCAGCCAAAGGCTGTTTCGTGGCCAAGCTCATGTCACGGTGACGGGACGGGGGACAGGGTGCCTGAGTCGAGGTGGAGGGGCAAATCGTTACGAGAGATAAACTCTAATCCGATGTGTGTTTTCCCGTCTCTCTCTCTCGCTCTCTCTCGTCGGGTGTCTCTGGGTTTCTCGCCTGCAGGTCAAAGGCACAAAGTAGAAATCCGCGACAGGAAGGCCCATCCACCGAGCGGTGATGGTGGTGGGAGCTTCCGTTGGCTTTGCAGCTGAGGTGTTCTGCTGTGGGTGCACGCTGGCCTACCTTACCTAGTAGAAGCTACCAAGCATGCCTCCAACCAGACGACGCAGCAGCTGAATATCTGCAACGGGGCGACAGGGGACCATGGTCGAACCTGGCTGCCGATCCCGTCCAGCAACCAACCAGCGCGGTCCACTATCGACGGTCCGCCGGGCTAAATCACCATGTTGACCAGGTCCAACGAAGAAGCCCTATCTCGCCTCAAGGCAACCTAACGACGTATTATTTGCATCGTTAGGCACAGGCAGGCTTCACCGTCTGTCCACCACCACCCACACTCCTTGACAGATATCGACTACTGCGGGAAGAAGTGCGGACATGCGGACGTCCCGCGCTAGCCAGCACCAGCATTGGCGTAGTTTCGCTCCAGGAGCTGTCCGCCACAAAGAAAAGACGGCAGGCTAGAAACATGGCTGGACGTCTGTAGCATGGACCCTTTCCTTTCCCCGTGACTTGCTACCACTGCTGCTCATCTTCCTCCACCGAGCGCCTCTGACGATCAATGTTCCGCTGGGGATATTGTTCGAGTTGCGCGAGCAATCTAGTCTGCGGCACACGGGACGCCGCCAGCCCTGACCCCCTGGCATATTGGGTCCCTTCTTTTGCTGATTTTGAGGCTGTGGGCTTTCGAATCGTCACGGCTCCGCGGTTGCGCGGCCGAACGACGGACGGGGTCTCCATTTGGTTCTTGCGCAGCAGCAGCAGCAAGCAACAAAGAAGAGCTGTACGCACGGCGGATCTGTGAGACCCATTCCCGCAACTAAAACAGACGCATTCCTGGGGAACGGAGAGATCGACAAGCGTATCCGCATTTCAGGTAGTTGGGACTAAATGGATCCCGATGTGGGCGAGCTACCGATGTGAGACCTCCCTGGATATTCCACGCCTCATCCGGCGGGAAAGACTCCAAGAAAGAGCACTATAGCCGCCTGGCCATGTAGATTCAAGTATTCGCCGAAAAGGCCGACTAAGAAAGGTCTTACGGCCGACGGTGACCTCACAGCCTCGAGAGGTATCAGCTAGAAGGATGGACGATCCAAAAAAGAAGGTTTGAAAGTTCAACTCTGTGATTGGGGTTAAATGACTGCAAATGAACCTGAGGAAAAGGAAGAACACGAGATGGGTGGAAGAAAGTGGCAGAGCGCCGGCCGACGGCGAGCAGCACTCACGGCCAAGATGTCAGATCGCTCGCTTCGCTTTCATTTTTGGCTTATGTTTTTTTTTTTTTTTTTTTTTTTTTTTTTTTTTTTTTTGGTTTTTTTTTTTTTTTTTTTTTTTTTTTTTTTTTTTTTTTTTTTTTTTTTTTTTTTTTTTTTTTTTTCCTTGACCGTTGTTCGAGTCCTCGACGCCCTCGCCGCACCTCCGCGTATCCCAAATGACATACCTTTGATGCACGATCGGTTTAGCGTTTGATTGAGAAGTCTTTGTGCAATATAGTTGTTTCTGGCTTTTCGAGTCTGTGGGTGGGCGGGACATGCGGGCAATCTTGCATCATCGTCACGATCTAGAGTTCGGTCGAACGTTTGAGCCGGGTCATCTGGCGTGCCATTGCCAGCGCCCATATTCGAAGGAAAAGGGGACCATTAGAACCTCTAAGCAGTGGTTCAACGAGGGCCAAGAAGCCAGAACAAACGGTCGCTGAGCTTATTGAATCTGCGTTGAGACTGTGCCCCTCGACATGCGAATCCGCGGTTTCCTCCTCGTTCAAGCTCATGCGCGCCACGCCAAACAGCCCAAGGCAATTGTGTGCTCGAGGGTGCGGCTGACCTTAGCACCTAACACCGAGACAACTCACGGAGCTCCAGGAGGCACGAAGGGTAGATCTTCCTCATCGTCAGCTAGCGGGTCGAGCGTCGTCGGGGGACATCCAGATGGCAGCCAGCCAACCGCGTTGACGGGAAGGAGAGATTGGACAGAGGCTAGGCAGATGGTGAGACCCGGAGGTTACCGGGGCTGGCTGGAGCTTGAGAGCTTTGCGAGCCACGGATGTCGCAATGGCCGTCTAGGAAAGGAAGGCATAATCCGCAAAGTATCGTGTAAGATAGTCGTCCAGACTTTTGTGTGTTTTGTGCAGCGGGGGACCATCCGCAGACGCTTGCTCCATAGTGCATTTCCTCTTCATAAAGCCAGCAGGTCTGTCTGATGAGGAAATACCCGAGGCCAGAGGGAACAATTGTCCGGCAGGCAAGTCCAGTGTCGTGCTCGGTCTGGTGGCTGAGATGTGGCTGCCGGCCGGAAAACCTCTCGTGGGGTGGATTCGGGAAGGAGGCAGGACAACACCGTGCACTCAGTTCGTGCAGATGGACAGAGACGCCATGCAGATAGATGCGTGGCACCGACACCTGCTAGGCCCCGTCTTGCCTGCCATTCACCCTCCTCTCCCCGCCCTCGCTTTCGTGCAGCCGGTCTCAAAGCTCGCCTACGTTGCAGTATGTACGTCAGGCGTGTGGCCTTGGCCGAGGAGATGTCGTCGTCGTCGAGGCATTGGTCTCCCGTTTGCATGCTGCGCTGTACCATTCAAACGTGTTGCGAGAGCAGGGCCTGCAGTCCCAGAAACGACGCCCGAGCTGATGTTGCACTCTCCATGTTGGCCATTATGCGCTAGATGGTGTGCGACGGCGGCGGACGCAAATCCCGTAATGCAATCCGACCCAAAAACGCGACCATACAGAATCTAGCCAAGTCTGCGAGCCTGCGGCTACAGTTGCCCATGCCAGAAGATAAGCGAACTGGAAAACGAAGATCTGGGGCGCCCGACGCTGGATCACGAGGACCCGAGGAGAATATACGAGGTGCGACGAGACAAAAAGGTATTCCCAGGCCCCGGGTATTAGGGAGAAACAAGCGGTTGACAAGAAGACAGGATAAGCAAGCAACGAGACAATCAGCCCGAGGACAGAACGTCGTGTTGCCATTGGACAATTGCGCACATTCATCCGGCCCCAGCTGGACGATGGCGCAGGGACCAAACCTTTTCTTGGTGGACGACTTTCTCGGAAGAACGAAACCCCACTTTTGTCCAACCCCAAGCATCCAATGACAGCGGCTTCTGCGGGATCCCGCCCCGCTGAGAAGAGCCCGTGAGCGCGAGCCACATCTCCGAAGCTCTCACGGACAGCATCCTGCCGGAATTCGTGCCACACCTCGACTTCACTTGTCTGGGGAAAGTGCGGCCTCAACCAAGGAAGGACAAAAAAAAGGGGTCCACAGGCGGTTGATTGGCCCGACATCAACCACCACCCATGTCATCACCGTTTAGCCACACATCGTCAGCCACGTCGGGTACGATGATACACCACGACGCCCACACGCCAGACTGCTCCAAGGGCTAGCATCGCCGGCTTGCCTCCTTGTCGTCCACTAGGCCAGAACGCCCTTCTCTTCGGCAGTCTCACACTCTTGGTTTACTACGTACGACGGCGCCGTGAGCCAGTTGTTTCTGCTTCGCCCGCCCCCTTTTCCGCGAACCCACCGTGGTATTTCGATGCGACGCGGAACACTCCTTGATCAGCCTGATTAGATCTCCGGGACGCCTCTCAGCGATCGATATTTCGATTAGTTCCATTCACGGAAGTGTCCGTGTCTGAGACCTGGAGGCTACCTCGTAGTCTCCAACTCTCACCAAGACACCTGACATTCCAACGATTCTGAGGCTTCCTTTGGCGCAAACCCAAACGCCTATCTGAAGGATACGCCCACGCTCACGACATGTTTCGTTCCTCAGCTGATAGACGTGCGGGCTGAACTGCGTGGATTTTCACACGCGCGCAACGTGTGGAAGATGCCGCCAGCCCCGTTCTTCGAGGCGTCCATGTTGCCAGTCGACAGAGAACCCCTCCAGAAGCAATGGAATTGAAGAACAACGCCCGTGCCGTGACAAATTTCTCGAAGCGCAAAAGGACTTTGAGCTTGTTGCTAAACTTCTGAGACATGCTGCAGTCTACCTGGGACCCGCGTGATGCTAAGCCTACGACAGCCACACCCAGATTCGCCGTGAACAGTTCCGAAAACAGACTTCGCCGACCCTAAAGAGTCGCACTTTTGGGAGTGACGGTTTGGGGGACCAGGAAGTATCCAAGACAATCCCAGGTTTCCGCAGTCGAATGGCATTGCATCACCGCGCCACAGCCCTACAGAGGGCGGTACGGTCCTTTGAGCCTCTGCATTCCAAAGAGGTTGGCAAGGCATCTCACTCCCGACTTGGCATTGCGGATTCAGACGCCGCCTCGCCGGAGCCCAGGAACCTGGTGACCGAGTTCTTCCCCGTCGCACCGGAACTCTCCAGCAAAAGACTGGCGAAACTGAATGGGCCAGCCCCGCGGCCGTCTGCAAGGCCAATGAGCCAATTCAAGGCCGTTGTGCGTGCCCTAAGAACTTGAATAAAGCCTCTTGGCATATCACAATCAACCCGCAGATACTGTGATTGTCCAATGCTGCCTCCCCCAGTCGCCACAAGCGTCCGTCACGATGCCTCGGAAATGCCAAGTCAACGGGGTGAACAACCGGTCCTTCACCATGCCCCCCAAATCCAGACAGATCGGCACTTTGGGGGAGGACGGGACAGCGACGAAGCACACAAGAAGCGCCATGATGAACGCCTCTAGCCCCCCCCGTGGCCTCCCCTGACTATCGCCCAAACTAGCCCCCAGCGAAAGCAAAAGAAACGGCAAAATCCCATCCCGTCCCGTCCCTCCTCCTCCGGTGGGCTGGATTACCAAGTCGAGGCTAGCTCCAGCTCAGTATTCCTCTCCTCCTCCTCCTCCTCCTCCACTCCGCCGCCGCCAGTTCTATTGCCAGCCGGGCAACAGAGAGGGAAGCGTACCAAGTTGTAACGAGGTTAGCAAGCTGAGTGAGAGTGGGTGCAGCGCTGTATACCAATCAATCAAGCCAAGCCTGGGGGTCTAGCTTGTCTGATTGGCTGATTTTTTGTGTGAAACTTGCTTGATTTGATAGGCCTGGTTTGAGTTGGGTAATATTGTCACGTGGCCCCGCTTACGTGAGTAGTCTAGGGGTTAAGCACGAAGGGTATCTTTTTACAGGTCGTGGGTTCAAATCGCGCCTGCGGGGCGATTTTTTTTTGACCGCCGCCCCACTTATCCGGCCCGGCGCCGAGGCCCCCCCTAAGGGCCCCCCCTAAGGGCCCGCTAGGCCCGGAGCCTTTCCGGAGGTATACGGGCTTTCTAATTAGCTACGGTGCCCGGAAGATCTATTAGTCCGGGGCCCTTCGGCTTATTCAAGCTAACCAAGCTTTCGGCGCCCTAGGCTTGTCTGATTAAATCTCTGAATAGCCTCAATTTGATTGGTTGATTGATTGATTGATTGATTCGGCTTGGATGGGATGCTGCGCTGAGTGGGTGAGGTCGATACCGCCGCTCAAAGATCTGCGAGAGAGACAGAGAGACAGAGAGGCACAGGGGGGGGGACCAAAGGCAACGAATCCTCTCGGCCTCTCTCGAATCAAAACACCGGCCGAGTCGGTTTGGCTTCCCATTGACTGGCTGCGCCTTTGTGGCTTGTCCATCGTTGTCTCGGCGTTTCCTCCATCCTCCACTCAAACGAACAAGCATGTCCCAAACGCTGGCCCTAGTGGCCCAGCCTGCCGAGGCCAAGCAGAAGTCACTGCGGCTACTCGAATCAAGTAATTCAAATCTTCATTCACCATTCTTCTATCTATGTACCGTCGTGAATGCCACCAAGAACGTGTGCTTGCTTCGTGATCAATCGTGGATGAGATGCTTCATGGCCATCCATGTCGGGGCCTCTGTTTTCCTCGAACCTGCCTTTCCTGGCCAAAGTAGCCCATTGTGATTCGTATTCAATGCCATGGACGTCGAGTCCTCACCATCCACCAAATATACAGTCGCCCTCCCTCTCCCGGCCGAAAGTATTAGGGTTCGCCAGTGACCACCAGTCTGTCGTGGTTCAATGTCCGCTAAACGCCGTACAATGCTGAAAGTGTCCGCCGGTATGACTTTATTCCTATAACGCCAAATTCTATCCGTCGAAGTGAAAAAGGGGTCCTTGCCCGCTATTACGCTTGAACAAGGCCACCTGGATCATCGCAGTGTGTTGTCGATATGCTGCTTTCAATGTCGTTCTCTCCTTCGTCAATTTTGTTGCAGCCTCTGCAACTGCAAGTTCGATATGCCTCATGCGCTCATCGCCTAGTTGATATGCTCATGTCGGAAGCAGTTAGGTTTAAGACTGGGGGTTTGTTCTAATGCGAAACTTCTCCCGCAGCTTGTCGGCCATTCTCGCTCTGCGACTTCTCTCTTGTCTCTCGTCACCGTTTGCACCAGTGGGCTCGTCGGACGCGTTCTGGCCTTGCTGCTGTGTTCTATACTGCCGCAGGGCCTGGATACGCTCTTCGGCGGAAGCGTGTCTCAACCGGTTGAGGTCAAACAGCCGGGTCCGCCGTCTCTGTGTGGTTGATGAGCCGTCACTCTCGTGACCGTCGAGGTCCAGTGGCGGGGGAAGTTCATCGCTGGGGTTTTCAGTGTTCTCACCCTGAGGTCTCAGGTCGAGACGACTGCAATTTGTTAGAAAGTGCTCCGTTCGACAAAGTTCTAAAGACAGCAACTCACCAGAGGGGGCAGGTGCCCGAGACATTGACCAGCCATGGGTCAACGCAGTTGGGGTGGAACTTGTGATTGCAGGGTAACACACGAACATCTTCGCCGACGGTGAAGTCGTCTGTGCAAATGGAGCAGCCCAAGTTCTCTTCATCTTGAGCCGCGGTCTCGGATTTGCCATCAGAGGCAGCCGTCTTGGCCGTAGCTCCAGTGGCAACTGCAGCTGCGGCTGACGCACTTGTTGCCTCTGCGGCGATGGCCGTGGTGGTTGTGGCTGCTGCGCTCTTATTTTCCGGGACAGTATCCTGCTGCCTCTGCTCATTGCGGCTCTCAGGCCCTCTTTCATTCTGAATTGAAGCGCTCTCCAACTCGATGTTTGGGTCGGGCTTAGCGATACCCTCTTGCCTCTCGCCAAATTTGACAATGGGAAGGGTATCCAGAACAGCGCGAGCAAGGCCCTTGGCACGGCTCTGGCGTGGACGGCCATTGAATGCGCTGCGGGGTCCGTACCTCTCGGGGTAACGGTGTGCCCTTACAGCACCCGTAGCGATGATGATGAGGAAAAGTAGCGTGATGAGACCCGTTATACTGTAAAGGATGCTCATAGCGACCGCTGAGTTGTTACCGCCCCCGCCGTTGCCAGACCCTTCGTTGGCAGACGTGGCGTTTCCAGTGATGGTGACCTTGATTACATCCACCTCATTTGTGCCGTTGAGAATGTGCAGGGCCTGCGACGCGTCTCCGGCATCCGCCATGGTGAGAATGGAGCCGTACGAGACGTCCCCGGATAATTGGCACCAGTTCCCGACGGTGCTGTACAACACAATAGCTCTTGGCTTGTTCTCCATCAATGTGGATAGCATCATGTTTGGATTGATGAAGCCGCTGCTATCATTGTCGTCGCAAGACAGGTATGCAATCTGGGAGTTCTGGTTGATTGAGTTGTAATTTGAAGAGGTGGCGGCAACCATGGCGCCCTCGATCTTGATTGTCTGTTGATACGTTAGCGATGTTGACTTTGTCTTGACGAGAACACCCGTCGAGACGGTGACTTTATGCTTACCCCTCGAGCGACGTCTGACTGATTCAGGCCTAGACTCTCGGTAGAGGGCATGACGATGAACGTCAGAGGCACGACATCGCCGCCAGCAGAAGACAGCGACAGCTGCATGGCAGACTTCTCGCTCCATGAGGGAATGTCATTCTGGGCAGCGATGGTGGCGGCGTTTACCGTGGCGAGGGCGGCAGCGGCAGCGGCGTAGGCCAAGCCGCGAAGCAACGAACGAGCCATGTCGCCTCGGGGTGTCGATGCTCTCTCTCCCTTCTCTCACGTTCGCTCGACGGTCGACGTCGCTTGGTGCGGACGGAGGAAAAAAGAAGTCGAAATTCGGATGACAGGCGAGGTTAAGATGTCGGTAAGATTGGCGGGGTCGACACAGATGTCAGTCGAGGGAAAGGTGGAAACCTTGAGCCAAAGGCAAAAGGGACGACGATGGAAGAAGCGTAGTGCGCCTGCGAATGGGCATGCAGTGCGGTGCGGTGCGGTGCGGTCGATGCGGTCAGGCGGGTAGTTGCACGGCAGGAGGTGCTGGAAGACGGTAGGACGTGGGTGGTCGGGATCGCTCGGATGCAGGACTGGACTTATGAGGAAGATGGGGGGATTGGCGTGTCACATCTCCTCGGAACCGCCAATATCAGATGGTCATCTTCTCTGGATTCCGGTATCCGCAAAGAAGTGGTCGTCGCGCCGAGTGTAATGCGTCCGATGGAAGAGCGCGCTGAATGTGTGTCGTCGACGAACAGACGGGCGGTTGGACGTCTTCTTCTTGTTGTGGTGTCCTGGTGGTGATGTCGTTGATAAGGTTGGACGACAGGAGCGACCGGGTCGGAGATGGAAAGGTCGGCAGTGGTTTGTGGTTGGAGTGGTGTGGTGTGGTGAGGAGGTGGTTGAAAGGCGGGAGCGACGAAGACAAAAGTCAGCCGCCGGAAAGGTTGGGAACGGTAGCGGCGGCACGCAGGCAGGCGCAAGGTCAAGGTCCAGGTACACGGCGGTTTGGTGGTGGACAGCAGGGAGAGCCAAGTACCTGGTGCAAGCGACTGGGTGCTGGCTTGGTGCTGGCACCAGTGGAGGATGTGCCAACGCCAAGACGAATGTGGAGGAGTGACGGCGGAGGTCAGTCTCAGTCGCAGCGACACAGGCCACAGGTCAGCCCGGGACCTCAGGCAAGTTCGGGTCAGCTGCAGCAGCACGACGGGGATGCCGTGAGAATCGATGTGCTGGCGGTCGACGAGACGGCGCTCCGGCGGCAGTTTCGAACAGAGAAGAGCACGTTCTTTTCGTCTGTGTCCTTCACTGGAGATGACAGATGACGATGACAACGACGATGACAACGACGACGACGACGACGACGACGACGACGAAGGACAGAGCCGCAAAGTCGCAGCAGACCAGACGGGGCGCAAGCAGATTTAGATGCAGAATCTCAGGATCCCCCCATCCCGCAATCCCGCAATCCCTACCGCGAGTCGCCATGCCGTCCGTTGGCGCACCTTAACTCACACGTCGAGACCTGAGATGAACCTGGTCCGATTGCCAGGCGCGCGCAAGGAAGGCGGGAACTCTACCGGACGGCAATCATCAACGTTGCCGCTGTTTTTCTTATTCCCTCGCATCTGACTGGCCCGTTGGCCCCCGGGGAATCAACACCAGAGTTTCGCCGCGGAAATTCTCCAGCGCCTATCACATCACTCCCAAGTATTCGTACCCAGGCATTTCACAGCTCACCTACGAATACCATGTACATTGCCAGGTTTCTGGAGACGGATGAGTGAGGCTTGGCTTCAGACTTTCTCACTTGCGAGACGCTGCCGTGATCACCATCAGGCCTCTCAGGTTCCAGCCCGTCCTTCTAACAGGGCCCCGGGCTCCAGTGGAGGCTTCAGGCTTCAGGCTTCAGATGCCTTTCCGGGCAAGGTTGGGTGGGGTCACCATGGATAAATGTGCCGTTCCGTGTCGCCCACCTTCGCTGCACCAAACAGATTCCGCTGGGAAAAGTCTCCGAAGTGAACCTCTGTTTGTTCGAGATACAGTAGCCAACACGTACGCCTTCGACTGATGTGAGCTCATGTATCTGGTGTTTGCCCGTCCATCTGCTGCGAAACGGGCATCAATTGGCGACATTGAAGAAGCATTCTCTCGTTTCCAGTCACTTGGGCGCTGCGAATTGAACCATGCCCAAATCTCCAAACTACCCGACCCAGCATCGCACCGCACCCGAGAGTTTCGAGTCATCCGGGCCTCAACCTGCCTCTGGCTTGAAATACGAGACGTGTCGCGAAGAGCCTCGCGTCCAATACGGAGGCGCCGGGAGCTTGCCGAAGCCCCCATCCCCCCCGCGCCCCTTTGAGGTGAAGGAACTTATGGAACGCTCGCCATAGGCCACGGTCGTCTTGTTGTTGTTGATGTTATTGTTCTTTTTGCTTGTCCTGTGCGTGTGTGGCAGGCCGCAGTAATCAGGGCTGATGGTACCCATCTGCATTGCATCCCTTGGACAAGTCGAGCCTCATCTGCCGCCACTCAGAGGACCTGCACCGATCGCTGACGCATCTGATGCAACCGTTGGACCCGGTCTTGGCAGGCTTCGAGACTGCCCTGTGACATCTCTCACGGGTTTCCGAATTGACGCGCACCCACGGCCCCGGCCCCGGCCCCCTTTCCCACTCCCACCTCGGGCGGAAGAATTAAAAGATAAAGATAAAAAGGGAACGCAGTCAGATCTTTTCCCCATCTTCAGCCCAACACCCGAACAAATCCCCGTCCATCCCCTGTCAGGAGTCCGGAGTTGGTTCGCTTTGCCTGTTCCTGACGCTGAGTGTCCTGTAAGAGAAACCGATGTGTGTGCGGTAGGTTGCCCAGCTGGGCGTCAGCGATCGCGAACCTCCGACACGCTGAGACGGCGAGCCCCATTTGAGCGCAACTCAAACCGATAAAGCTCAATGCTATATTGCAGCACCCGCCATTCTCTGCGCTGCTCTGCCTCTACCTCCCTGCCTTCAAACCTCTGCCCGCTCGTGGCCCCATCTCGCCGCCGCATCAGAAAATTTCCTTCTCTTGTTTCTCATGCCTTCATCCTGCACCCGACACACTGCAACAAGCAGCATCCTCACCTCACAGCCGCCGCCCCTTTCTACCTCACACGCAGCTGTCACTATTAACAGAAATCTCGCCTCCAGAACTTCAGCCTTGCGCGGCAAAATCGTCGTCGACTAGCGAGCTCGTCCAGGTAAGCCCTCAATTTGCCGCCGGTGTTCTAACCAGTTCGGCAGCTCGGATCTGCCTTCAAGGACATCCCATACCATATGGACGCGTCTGACTTGTGATACAGTTCGGCCAGGTCGTGTTCGAGCCCGGGTCCAGATTCATCACAGACTCAGGCTACCTGGGGCCCGTTGGCTTCTTCGACATTTCTGGGTTCAGAACATCAGGTGATGTCGGCACTCCGGTCGGTTCGGACTTCTCACGCCTGTCCTGGGGCGGCTTCCTCGGCTTACCATTGATAAGTAACGTGTGTTTGCCCGTTCAATTGTCCCGCGCATGTGGTGTCTGGCCACGCAACCGTACAGCTTCGCTACGCGTCGCCACGCGATTGTTCTCCGCCGTGCGTTCTTCGGACTGCGCTGCAATCCCGAACCGATCGAAAGAAGCTGTCCGTTTGATCAGGTGTTGGGCCAGTTCGGCCGAATTGCCTGTCATGATGCTGCCACTTTGTCCATTCTCGACACCGCCTCCGAGGTTGTGTGATCAGCAAAACCCTCCTTTTGTGCGTATTACTGGCCAGCCAGCTGCAGGGGGGCCACATCCCTCAACCGCCCATACATACTTTCTCGCGAGTTCATAGGGCGAAGGGAAAACCCTCCTGGACAACTTGCCCCAAATCTGTCTTCCGCTACGAGACCAGCATGCCCGGCTCTGAATCCGGCGCGGCCTGCTGGGCTGTTCCTCGTTGGCGCATCAAGACGAGAACAGAAACAGTAACAAACCCTCTTCATCAAACACCCGGACCCCGGTGTCCTTAACTCACCGTCCGGCACCCGCCTCCGACGTCAAACTTCAAGCTTCCTTCGTCATTCGAAAGATGAACTCTGGACGATTCGGGCAGGTAGGGATGGAACGCTTGTCCCATCAGATAGTATAGCCTTTCCCGTTGCATTATCTGCATTGATCTCGTCCGACACTGCTGCGCTCTACTCGCTCGTCATCCAGTTCAAGTTGACGAACGCCATGCCAATGCAAACATTGTTTGTGGTTCGCCCGCCCCCCCATTCGGCTCCTTCGGAACTTTCTTCGCATCTCTGCTTGGTGATCGACCATCGTTCAGTCTCAGATGCCAAACTTGTCCCCATGCCTTCCGCGTGACAGGAAACCCCATATCCCGCTGCATGTCGACGTCCTTTCTTTCTTCTTTTTATCCCCGCCTTCTTCTGCAAACTCTCGTTGAGGTCGGGCTGATCAACGTAGCCTCAACCACTTTAAAACCCATGTTCATAGGTCATCATGGAATTGCAGTAGATTTACCACTCCCACGGGCAAAGTTGATTCTCCCACGGACTTCGTGGTGCTGTCCATGGTTCCGTTATAGGAGAGAAGAAGGGAGGTGCCTAGAGCGAGGAAAGGCAACTTGTTGGTTGCGAGCGACGCTTATGACCTCTGCAGGACCTGGACCAGGCGGTCGTGGAGCTGGCTCAGACACAGCCTATGTCTGAGAAGTCTGCTGATCCTGGATCCTTGGCTGCCGACCAGCATTCTGACTACCGAACCTTCCCCAGACAGTCCCGTCTCTTACCCGCTTTGTTGAGCCGCAAACATCTCCCAGGGCGAGGTCGGCAGTTGCCTGTCATTCATGCAGTTGTATGTGAATGCTTCAAGGTTCACAAAGTCTCGGAGCTGATGATGATGATGCTGGCTTCTTCATGCTGGTCCCCGACCAAAGCTTTTCTTGGTAGACTCTCCTACACACCACAAACTCTCCCCCTACTCCCTCTCAACTTTTGCCTTTGGCCCATCGTCAGGAGTTCAGGCACCGAGAACGAGCCTTTATGTTTCTTGCCACGATCGAGTCACGTCGAGGGAACGGGCCCTGTCGGATGAAGTCACTGCCAAAAGGGGCGTTGTGATGGTTCGATGGAGGGGATGAAGAGAAGACTTTCGTTTATGAAGTTTAGCGGTCGCCTGCCTTTGCCAGGATAAAATTAAAACCAGTCAACGCCAAGGCACTCCATATCCATAGAGACTGGCCAAGCGATCAAGCAAAAGAAAGCTCAGCGCTGCACCAGCATGGAGTGCTTCGAGGAGGTGGATCTCCATATGATGTCATACAAGCCCTCTGTCCGGTAAGAAGCCCGCGAGCTTGCTGAACATGTGGACGATTCGTCCGACCCTAAAGTCATCGGACTGGGAATCGTGGGAGTCTGCCAAAGACTCCCGGGTTTCGGACGTAGAAACCAGTGGGCGAGCATTGTACGCAACGACATGGCTCGGGAAGCAGCCGGTCACAGAGCAAGGCTTTGTTATGCCGCCGGGTCCGACTCGGAGAGTTTCTGCCCGGCGGGAACGAGAGTTGATTCTTTGGAACAAGAACGTCAAGTCTGATGTTTGGAAGAGAGAAACGAACCATGCCGTGGCAGACGGTTCATCCAAAGATGTGCCGAAAACAGGAGAAAGCATCGAGAACTCGAGAGCGAGACTTGGACGTCGTCCGATATCGCTGACACAGATTTGGTCTGGTATTTGACGATAGTGTTTAGCTGATCATCTTACACACAGGGCGAAATACTCGAAACGGGAGAAAGCATCGAATCTTGTCATTACTGCACCAACGCCCCTTTGGCGTTTGGTCAACGGCCTTTCTGGGCCAGCGTTCTCCGCGAACAAGTTGGAACTTTTCGATCAGTGCATGATCGAACTTCCACGTTCGCGTTCGTCTGAAATATGCGTTCGGACTTGACCTGGGGAACGTTCCAGAGAAGAAAAGGGGTTCGTTGTTTTCGCGTAGCCACGCGACCACCTGGTCAGCCCGTCGCCATGGACTCCAAGCGCGGCAACAATGGCGCCGAGTGTTTCCTTTCTTCAAATTTCCTCCATGTCTTCCAAGTCGTCCAGAACCGGCCAATCGCCAACCTCAACCCGCTCGGGCCTCACGAAGACGCCATGCTTCAAGGTCGAATCCTCGCCCCAATACCTAGTTCCACTGATGCTGCCGTCGTTCTTTCCAACGGGTTCATCAAGGTGAACCCCGATCCAGGGACCCAGGCCTCCGGGAATCTCCTTCACATCTCCAACGTATTTGACAACACCTCTGCGAGAATCCTCGCCTCCAACTCGGCAACGCTTGCCTACTGCAATGCCCCGCTGGTCAATTTCCTGCTGGAGAGCCGCAATCTTGGCCTCCTCAATGCTTGGCGCGTCAGGATCGAACCGACCCAGCTTTTGGGCCTTCTTCCATGCTAAGACGGAGTCGGTCTTTTTGGCATACTCTTCCTCCGGCATGACATACTTCTCAACACCCGTGGTGTCTGTGAAGTTCGGGCGGGCTCCTGCCGGCCGTGTGTCGGCCACCTAAGAGAGGTGTTGTTAGCACAGTATACTCCAGAGAGACAAAACGCCAGACATCCAGTCGGGCATCGCCATGGGAGGCCTCAAGATGATTAGGGCGAGGGCCTGAGTGGCAACTTCGCCGCCTTATCCGCGTCACTGAATTTGGCGAGGCGGCTAGTGAGGATATATGTACTGAACAGTGGTGGCGAGGCAGACCGGGCAGGGAAAAGCGCCAGCGAGCCGCCATAGGCGAGCTGAGAAGGGGTACAGGTAGCAGAACACAGCCCTACTTACATGCAGCTCTGCATAGGGGGCGAGCGGGAAAGCTGTCAAATGCGCGTTGTCCTCATCGGCAGCCTCAATTGGAATGCCCGCCGAAGCGGTCTTGAGGCTGATTCTCTGGGACGAAGGGGGAATGCCCGTGATGGGCTCCAGCTTGGACCTCAGCTGGCTGATGGTCCATGATGGGGTGATACGGCGCTCTGACGAGGAGTTTTCCGAAATGACTTGCAGAGGAACGTCGGCCATGGTGGATGACTTGGTCTGGTTTCCTGGTCCCGAGTGGAATGGAATTCGGGCTAATGGTCGGCTGCAAGGAACACGTGGGGCGGGTTGAGTTCCTCGGAGGTTCTGGCGTAGCGTAAGGTAAGGTGAGGTAGGTAGGCAGTAGGGGGAGAGGGCGGCAAACTTGGTCGATAGAAGTTGCCGAAGGAGTTGTGACGGCGCAACAGGGTTCAGGAACCAAGCGTCTTGGGTGTCAACCGGACAATTCTTTCGTTGGCCGGGGCGAGAGCAATGCACAGTAGGGCTGGATAGTCCCGTTGCATGCAAGTCAGACGCACGACCCAGTCGGTTGTTGGGCTGTTGTAGGCACTCTGATGCTTGTGGTGCTTTTGTCACGGGTTTAATCAGGGAGGGAGGGTATGGAAACCTGTCCGGTGACGTTGGGTGTTGTTGCAAAGCAAAGGTTCAGTCGGGTTCGGGCTCGATGAGTTGACGAGGTGTGGTTGACTTGTCGTGTGCCTGAAATGAGTGAAATGGGCGAAAATCGGTCGAGAACGTGGAGGCGGTTCAAGCCTCACTACCCAGGAAGTGGGTAACGGAGGGGGCGTGCACCTAGCGCACCCCAAAGCTTCTCTCATTGGTGCAGCTACATGGCGTCAGCCCCACACGCCAACTCAGGCTCCAGCCACAGCACGTAGCGTAGGTAGCTTGGTGCCTCCCGCCCCCAAACTTGGATGGAAAGGGTACGTCTCTCTGCGGTGATGACTTGTCAACCCATCCACACTTCACCCTCTCACCCTCTCATCCTCACCCGATCTCTGGCTGTACACCGCTAGATGACCAACCATCGATGCAAGTACGGGAAGGCGAGGGAGAGAAACGGGAAGGGAAAGAGAATGAGGACTGTACCATGCGCAACTGCGGCACGCCAACCTCTGGCAGGTATCCGAACCTGAATCCCGCCTTGCTTCATTCCTGCCCAGGGGCCTACCAGGCGGCTGCTCGACGCGACTCTGAAGCTGGGTCATCCACGATACAACGAGATCGAAACATGTCAGCCCAGTTCCTCATTGACGGGTACCTCGTCCCGCGAAAATAAGAATCTGGCTTTGTGGCACAGTCGCACAAAATCCAGGTGCAACCGTCCGAGGCCGCTTCAGACAAGTTTAACCTTCGGCCGATGGGAACAACGCTATTGACAATGATTGGCGAGTCTCCGTTTGCAGACCAAAATCTACGGGAACCGTTTGGTCGGGAACTACAGCATGGCAACAGCGGCATCGATGCAGTCAAACGCCAGATTTCGCGCATGCAAAGCCCCGTCTGGTCTGTCTACATGTGCTAAGGTATGCAGTATCATCAAGCATGTCAGGCCCGCAACAAACGGATTTCGCCCGGGACTTCCTGGAAGAGCCCAAAGATGGGTGTGTGGAATGGGGCAGACACACAAGGCATATCGCAACCATTCGGATACAACCAGAGAGCCCCTCGCGATCCTACTTTTTTGGTGTGTGTAACCGGCCAGCAGCGACAAATCACCACAGTGCATATTCGTTCATGATTTCATCAACCCCAAAAGATGCACCACCCTGTGTGCAGGGCCAACAAGCAACCAGAAGTTCCAGCCAGTAAGAGCGCGCGCAGCACAAACGGATAAGATGAAACATCCACGATCATGTTCGTTGCAGAATCATGATAACCCACACACACCTGCGAGACCGCGCGCGCGCACACACACACACACACACACACACACATTCTTCGGGCTCCAGTTTGGTTAGTTAGGCGAGCATGGGACAATCGCTCGCGGACGGGCACGGCAAGGAGCACGTTCTCTGTTCGACTCGGGATGGACAAACTCTTTGGTGTGAAGGGCTTGCTTTTCCAGAACAATCCTGGCACTCGTTCTGGGAAAGGAAAATCCTTCCTAATCGTCTATGCAACACCGTCACAAATCACTTGTCGGTCCGAACTCGACAATAGCCCAGAGCAATCGACATTACATTATTTCTCGTGGAATTATTATTGTGAGGGCCTGGAGAAGAAGGAAAAACGACATATTAGCGACGTCAGATTGCTGCTCACTGGCCGTCAGCTCAGGGTAGCTCAGCCCCAGACTGCAGTGACAACCGACAAATCCTTGGACGATGCTGGATGTTTGATCCGTCACGGGCAAACTGCCTCCACCACACGCCAGATCTATCCTTGCTACCCGATCCGCCGATGGCCTGCCGCTATGCCCAAGGAAGATCCGGTTCTGCAATGTTGGCTGCCGTTCACCGCCACGTTGGGTATTCTTTGTGTCACCGACAATTCGTTGTTCTGGTCGAGTAGTGCGAATCCGATCTCTGGCACTCGCCCCGACGCGGAAGGAAGCACTAGTGACAGAAAACGAAGAACAAGAAGAAGCAGAAGACGAGATGTTGTTTTAGCTAGGTCGGCCCCAGGATGGGCATGATGGTGACAGGGATATGCGGAGTGCATACATCAATGGGGCAGCTTTTCTGCCCCAGAGCCGTACGAGCTTCTCACAACGCTCGCAACCTGAACAATTGGCAATGTGCCATCCGCACAGTTGTTGTGGACATGCCCGTCAATCTGTTCGTTCTCGCAGATCCCCTCATGACGTCGGCACCAGTCATGGCGCGGGATAACTGGTGAGGCAGCTCCGGGGCAGGGATCTGGCCAGGCGCATAGCCAGCACAGCGCGTCTGGTCTGGCTATAGCACAGGGTGTTAAGGTGGTCGGCAGACCTACCGACGACAAAGATGGAAGTCCTATCGCCCGTTGTTACCCTGGCCCTTGTTTCCAGTCTATTGCCAGACTACCATTGCAAATGCAGCAAAGTCTGGTGTCTCGCCTTGTTGATGGGATGAGAACCCCGAGGCTGGGTTCCCCTGAGACGACGCTCTCATCGCGCGAAGCCACGATGCAAGGCCAGCGAGCGAATAAAAAAATATTATTCCGAGGGGGTGCAGGTGCAGCAAGGAGAATTTACAATGAAAGTATTTCTTTTAAACGTCAGCCCCGAAATGGGATGCGACCCCAGCCGAGTGGTGCCTGGTGGATTGGCAGGCGGTTGCTAAGTACGTCGAGAGCTGTTTGATAGGCTCTGAGTTCAATCGGCACCACCAACAAGCAAACCGACATACATACGCTTCAGCTCACTTGACCTGCTTACTCGTCGACGACAATGTGGCGACTGTGTTGGATATGCCCGTAGCCCTCGCGCAGATAAGGGCGACAGGCTCAATATGAACAGGGCTTGCAGAACTTGGCGGGCCCAAATGACGATAAAATGGCATTATATTAGATCTGGCTATTTTGCGAGCGGCTGGGAAGGTGTTTAGCCACATTGGAAATGCAAACGAAAGACAAGACGATGACACGTGCGTGGGGATAAGGTCGTGTTCTGAATTGCTTTGTTCGGACAACGACAGACCAAACGTGCCGGGTCGCCCGCCCGGTGTCGGCGATCTGTCATCTTGCTGCCATTGTATGGCGATGTCTAGATGCGTAGAATGAAAGTCTCGGCGCTGCTGCCCCCCTTCCCCCCGCGCAATGGAGCCCCGGTCCCTGAATAATGAGTACCTGGACGCCGAAGCTGGCTGGCGGCAGACAGCGGATGGCTGGTCGGGCACTAGGCCGGCCGCTCTATCCACAGGCGTATGTATGTCATCTTCCGAGTGATAGGCAGGGTCTGGAGCTGAGCCGGGGGATGCGACGAGGCTCTGATGTGTGTTTGGGGATGCAGGCGCATATCATCAGCAGCGGCTGCGCGTGTCACGATGCTTTCGTGAGGGAGGGCGATATGCTCCTTCTTTCGAGTCAAGGCAATGAGAAAGTCAATGCCTGATCAAAGCAGCGGTGAGCTGTCTTAGTCATGTCGTCGACGGCCTTGAGACGATTCAAGCTGGACGCATATAATTTGCGTCGGTGTAGAGAAACGGGCGTTTAGGTCAGGACAAGGCAGCATTAGAGCAATCTCCATGTTCGCCCACCCACAGATCAGGGCTGATGGCTGACCGACATCTCCCAACGGTGTCCATGTTACTAGCCATGCCGTTGGGTACCAGCCGTCGTCAGCTAATCACGAAGCTACCTTGACTTAGTTCGACACCGGGCCTTGGGCCAGGCAGCGTGGGAGTATTCTGGCTGCGACCTGCCGGGAGTTGAGGCACATGAGGTAGCTTGTATGGCATTCTGCGATGTACGCTTTCCTGTACAGTTTGGGGCGGGAAGCCAGAGGGACGCTGCTTGCGACCCTAGTTGCACAAGTCGTGGTGGATGGATGCCGTGGACCGTCCGCCTCCGCCTCCGCCTCCGCCTGCGTCTCCGTGTGCATCCCTCATTCCAAGACCACGAGCAAGACGGCAGACTGAGACCAAGACGAACTTACTTACCTTACCTTACCTTACCTATGTGCTAGTTTAGCGGAACTTTGTGAGAATTTATGTTGTCTTAGCGTTTCTGCCCTGCCTTAATGCCAGAGCCAGGTCTCCTTCAGCAGTGGGACGGGCACGCGCAAGGAGGAAATGCCGCGAAACAAGTACGGTACAGCGGAGGACGTCGACGTCGTAGCACCGCGGACAACCGGCTTAGGTAAGATGAGGTAGACATGTAGCTTCGGCAAGTAAGTAGGTAAGGTACCTTAACTACCTAGCTAGCTACCTGCCTTGCTGCGTACGTTGCGCGGTACGTACCCGGCCAGCCTGAGGTCTAGTCCTTGCCTGCCTATCGGGACATTTACTCGGAAGGTGCTCTAGATTTGGGAGGGAGGAAGGAAGCAAAAGAGAAAAAGAAACAACGACAGAACAAGTGAGAAAATATCGATTTTCTGATCTCACACCGCGCCGCTCTTGAGGTCCATCGCCCTACGGGGTACCTGTCCCCGGGGAAGACGATTCCGTCCCAGCAGCCAATATTCAATCTTGCAGGTCGGTTCCAAAGACCCAAAAGAGCTCCGCGTCCTCGCTATCGGTGCTGTTGTACAACAGAGTGTCTCTCCTTGTACACGCCTTCGAACCCGAATGGCCGCGATATTACTTCTTTTCCCTTTCGCTGGCCTTAGTTGCTCCCTTATGTACCGCCCCGTCGTCATGTCAGGCACCGATACCGTGTGGCTGATGCAGTTCAAGGCTCCGGGAGACAACAGACAAACGTCAAACGGCCCAATCAAGCCATATGTGGCTTGCGGACACCGAACCATCACAAGGACGTCGTGGCCGCCGCCCTGTCCACATGGTGGGTGGTTGTGGGTTGATCATCATGGGTGATGGTGGTGCGGCAAAAGGGAACAGCAAGCTTCAAGGATGCGACGACCGCAAAAAAAGGGCTGCTGGAAAAGCCGCTAGCCAACACAGCACCCAGCAAGCATGTCCCAGGCTTGCATGGCGATCATGGTTCATGGCAACTTGATGCAGCCAGGTCTCTGCACAAGCTCGCAACCTGGATTGCCGCCACGGGAAAAACGTTACCGCCCCGGTCCTGGAACTCTTTTTGCTGGACAGACGCTGGACGCTGCAAGCTGCGCTGCGCTGCATATCTGACCGCCAGTTCATCATCAGACCAAGGGCCAAGCCGAAAAGCATCACACACAAAAAAAACAGACAGAGAAGAAGCAGGGCAGGCCAAGGGCCGGACAACGCAGCGGAAGGGCAAGCGAGCAGCCCCCCTCCTCAAGACAACACAAGACAAGACAGACCGGCTTCGTGAGGGCTGTCCCTGGCTTGTGGCCAAGGTCATGGATGTTCCAAGGCTCGTCGAAATGGGACGTGTACAGAAAATTTCGACGAGAGCATGAAGGGCATTGATGAATTTTTCTCGAGCCAACCCAGCCCTTTCAGCCCGTCCTGTGGACTGTGGACGGCTCTCGACGACTCGCTCGGCAGTGGCGCATTGTCAACGTGGTTTGTTGGCTGTCCGGCCTTGTCGAGACAAGCCTCATCTTACGCCGCCCATTGTCAACCGCACAGACGCCGGGGCTCACTGCAACTGTTCTTCCTTATTGTTCTCCCGCTGCCGTTGCCGCTGCCATATGCAGAGCACAGCACTCAAGTGCACTGCCGGCGCTTTTTTCAGACTGCCCAGCTCAGCTCATCAAACCGAATCGCACCGTCGAGTGTCAGTGGCTTCAGGCGCTAACCCGCGGAAGAGGAGCCGCCCAAGACAACACAAGGACAGACATGCAGCCTGATTGCTTGATCGAGCAGGGCCCTGTCGTTAGGATCGGCATCGAACGGCATGCGCATTTGGATTGGGATTGAGATGGGGATTGGTACCGCCTAGTTCAGCAAGCTGCCAAAACACGCACAGGCGCAGGTATCATCCGTACAGGCTCAGGCACTGGTAACGGCGGGACCATCCAAACCAAAGCGAAGCAAGCAAGCAAGCAAGCACCCAACTGGCGGAGCAGCAGCTGCAACGACCACAACATCAACAGCGGTGGCAGCAAGGCCTCAGCGCGCAGCTCACCTTCTCTTCGGTTCCTCAAGCTTGTCCTCCCGGCCACCAACAAGCATCGGAACCCTCGCGAGCCCACTGGCGTTCTTCCCCCCTCGGCCGACTGGCCCATCCCTCTTGTTCGACAGCTCCCGCCGGTGTCCCAGTCTCCGGTTCGTTAGGTGTCTCTTAGCTCTCGCCTTTTTCGCTGCTCGACTATGCGCGCCGTCATACTTTCGCTTTTTGACTTCTATGACCGCGTGCCGGATTCAGGGCACCAACCAACCACGGGACCGCGAGTACGAAGCTACCCGTCGCCTCCGGAGAGTCATCAGAATCAACGTTGCGAGGTTTCCCCCCTCCAGCTGCCAGCCAGATCGTCAGCCGGGCGCGAGGAGGATCCCATCCACAAGACACAAGACAACCCACCAAGCTTGTCTACCAACCAACCTACCTAGTAGCCAAAGTCCACTCGACTCTTCACTGCATCAGCAACCGCAGGTTTCAAACATAGACTCCACAGCACCCGTATGCGGTTTTGTGACACCTGCGTCTTTTCCCACCACATCCCGCCCACGCAGTCTCTCCTCTCTCCCACGCTACGCTTGTATTGCCCTAAACACACTCTCGCCGCCAGTCGCTCGGCCCTGTCGGGTTCTAGGAAGATGGATGGGCCCTGCACATCTGACGACCGCTCGTTCCCCCCTCCTCCATCTGTCTCTGAACTTTTCCCGCCCACATTGATGAGATTTTCACCCGCCTCCAACTCGGAACTGATGCCCTGCGACCTGCGAGGAGCTGTGACCAAGCCTGCCCACCAGACACGGACACGAACATACCCTTATCCAGGCAAATCCCATTGTCTGCGTTTCTCGGATTCCGTCTTTCGGAGCTGTCATCCAGCCAGCCAGGCCCGCCAGTGAATTTGGCTAGGGCTTCGCATTACACGCGTTGGCCATGGGCGGCGGACTGTCTATTCGACTACGGCGCAAATGCCACTTGCATGACTTTGTACTCATACTACCAGCAGCTAGAGTATTGGTTGCTCATGGGATTGCAGTGTGCAACAAATTAGGCAGTCTCTTTGGTATTTTCCTCTCATTGCATTTCTCTCAAACCCTCACCGTCCTCGTCTCCTATTCAAGACCCCTCTTAAGCTACAGCGTCCAGGGTGTCGACGTGCGGGAGAACATCAGCACCAGGCCTGCCGCTAGACAAGGCATTGGGCAGGGGGGTGTATGTTGGAAAAGAAAGCATGGAAGCCACCTGGTGTCTGTGTGTGCGCAGCGGGAAGGGG
>JAKMXC010000697.1:0-27713 GCA_025328345.1 Colletotrichum sp. SAR11_59
TAAACGACCAGCCCGCCCGCCCGCCCGCGCGCCTGTTGCTACTACACCTCGCTGTAGGTACGGATACGCTGCCCAGGGTTTCGCCTTTGGAGGAAGGAGGAATAGACAGGAGAAGTGTAAGATAAGAGCTAACGTGGAAAAAGAGCACGGGGCCTTTGCCGACCACATCGTCCGTCCCATCTTCCCATCTCTGCTCTACCCGCGTAGGTAGGTATTTTCCCGCCGCTTCCTCTGTGCGCCGTGTGTTGTGTGTCGGATCTTTTGTGATCCTGTCTTGTCCGCGAGACGGCGTTTGCCGCGCCATCTCTACAGTGTATTTACGGCGGCACTGCGTAAGCAGCCTCAGGTACGACACCCGCCCACTGTTACCGCTGTACCCTTAACAAGGTCGGTAAGGTGGACGGAACGGACTGGTCTCGCGGCTGCCCAGGGTGTCACGGGCGCAGGGCGAGCAAAGGGTCCGGTGCGGTGGGAGAGACGGTTGTGGCAGCGCTTGCGGCAGGGAAGATGGGACCCATAATTTCCACATTTCTCGAGGGACATCCCACCAGAGCGTTACCCCTCCTACGTCAACTTTTTTTGACGTCTCGGCCATTGGTCCTTTTTGCGACGAGGAGCGAAAAAAAGACGAAGACGAGTCACAATTGCGATACTCGCAGGAGTGGGACCACCGCATCACCAACTAAGTCTTCTTAATACGTTGGAGCAGACCGGGAAGCTCATCGGTGCCGGCAGAAGCGTGGATAGACGAGCAGAGACCAGAACGAAGTCATCGCGACCCCCCAACCCCTCCTCCCCATGACCGAAAACCGACCGCCAAAGAGGACCCACGATCTCGACCTCGACCAAGACCCATCACCACCCCTTCCCGAAGCGGCCCCCTCCCCTTCGAAGCACACGACCGCGACAATGTCCAAGAAGAAGGGCCTCATCGCCCTCGGCTGCGAGGGCTCCGCCAACAAGCTCGGCATCGGCGTGATGTTCCACAACGGCGCCGAGTCGACCATCCTCTCCAACATCAGACACACCTTCGTCTCCCCGCCGGGTCAGGGCTTCCTCCCCAAAGACACCGCAAAGCACCACCGCTCCTTCTTCGTCCAGCTCGCGCGCCGCGCCCTCCGCGAGGCCGGCGTCTCCGTCGCCGACGTCGACTGCGTATGCTTCACAAAGGGTCCCGGCATGGGCGCTCCGCTGACGAGTGTCGCCGTCGCGGCGCGCACGCTGTCCCTGCTGTGGGACAAGCCCCTGGTCGGCGTGAATCACTGCGTAGGACACATCGAGATGGGGCGCACAATCACCGGCGCGCAGAACCCCGTCGTGCTGTACGTGAGCGGCGGAAACAGCCAAGTCATCGCGTACGCGGAGCAGCGGTACCGAATCTTTGGGGAGACACTGGATATCGCGGTGGGGAACTGTCTGGACCGGTTCGCGCGGACGCTGGAGATCAGCAACGATCCCGCGCCGGGGTACAACATCGAGCAGCTGGCCAAGAAGGGCGCGCGGCTGTTGGAGCTACCGTATGCCGTCAAGGGGATGGACTGTTCGTTTTCCGGCATCCTTGCCAGCGCGGACATCTTGGCGGCACAGATGAAGGCGAGCCAGGCCAAGGGAAAGGAAACGTTTACGCCAGCAGATTTGTGTTTCTCTCTGCAGGAAACGGTGTTTGCCATGTTGGTTGAGATTACTGAACGTGCCATGGCGCATGTGGGCAGCAACCAGGTTCTCATCGTTGGTGGCGTCGGCTGCAACGAAAGACTGCAGGAGATGATGGGCGAGATGGCCAAGGAGAGAGGAGGGAGCGTCTACGCGACGGATGAGAGGTTCTGCATTGACAACGGGATCATGATTGCACACGCTGGTCTGCTGGCTTACGAGACAGGCTTTAGAACACCGCTGGAGGACAGCTCATGCACGCAGCGATTTAGAACAGACGAGGTCCACGTCAAATGGAGAGACTGATGCCAATGCGCTCGGTTAACACGGCGTTTAAGGTCGTCACATTTCTATCGTTTCCATGCCTACGCGATCTTCCTAGCCAGCCAGCTCTGGCTGGATGGTAACAATTCTCGTTACCGCAGCTTGCCCCAGGTCGCCCCTGACATCGCTGCCTAAGATCCCAAGAAATAGACTGTCTCGACCTCAGTCTAAAGAGCCACCTATTCGTCTGTTGTTGTGGGTTTGTAAATGATTGTCGTTACGTACTGTGCATGAAGTCAGTTTTTGAGCAATTCTTTATTAGGAACTGCTGCTTACCTTGTTCTTGTAACGAGTCGTTGCTGAGACTGCCAAGATGTTGTTCTTGATGCTGCTCGTGGCCAGATGGTTCAGGACAGTGTGGTTGGGCATGTTGAGCACGCTGTTGTCGTCCTTCATGAGGACCGCGGCGTTCAAGATAGGCTTGCCCAGGAAGCCCGGAAGACTGGGGGGCGTTGGCAGCTTCTCAATGGCTGTTACTGCATACTGGTAGGCTGGCGAATCTTCGGGTTGGTCAAAGTCGACCAGGTACTTGGGTATTTGGTGGAAGTATTGACTTGGCGACGGCACCTCCTTGCCCTTGGGGGGTTTCGGCTGTTCTTCGTCCTGCGCTGCCTCGCCCTTGGGTGCGCTCTGGTCGCTGGCCACGGTACCGGGCGCGGGGACGGGTCCTGGGACCACGGGAGCCTTGGCGGGGAGGTCGTCGGCGCTGACTTCAATGAAGTTGACCAGGTTATTTCCAAAGTCCACAGTAGTCGGCAAGTCGGGCGAGGTCTGCATGATTCCGTCCACCAAGAACCTAACATGATGTGTACCCGGAAGAATGTGTATCGTGCCCGCGAATACGCCAGGTTGACCGTCCCTATTCGACAGAGCTGGGTCAGTAACATGCTTTCTGATGATATGGCCTGCGCGCGAGGCTGGCTACGAAGAAGGCAACTCTAGTGGCGGATTCTGACACCACTGGGGAGCCACGAGTGTAACGCACACATGGCTGAGACTCAGACACGCAGAAGTGGGACTTACACGGGATGTAATCTTTGTTTCCGGTTCCATTGGAAGATTGTTCCCGTAACATAGATCTTTCCTCCTCCTCTGCGCCATTCAAGGCGGGTCGGCACGGTGGGCCTTGTCTTGTCAACGATCAACTCCTCGCCATCCTCCTCGTCGACAGTGGTCGTGCTCAGCGCCGACGACTTCCTCGTCATGCCATCCGAATCGAGGGCTTCCACCTCGGTCACCGAGGCCTCGCCATTGTCCGCAGGTGCGATGATGGGCGAGCCTGGAGTGTGTATTTCCTCCTCGATAGGCAGAGGCAGACGAGGAGGGCGGGTTATGTACGACATGTCATTGACACTGTTGTTGGAGACCAAAGCTGGTTCAATCATGTGGGCGGAGTAATGCGACCTCAGGGAGGAGGATTCGGTCGGTGCGCTTGGGACGTCTACGGGCTTGCTGGGCTCATCGCGGATGATGTGCTTGCTTTCCGGTGGCTTCGGCTGGGGAACGGAGGTACTCGAGCTCGAGGAGGGAGAGCCGGTGGTGAAGCTGGAGATGGGAATGGACTGGAGGGGCTTATTGGCCTTGGTGACCGTGGAGCCCTGGGCTTGAGTAAGGGAGGGCTCAGGCGGGGCAGCGACTCGCTCGGCGGACCGCGGGGGGATGATGTGTTTGGACTCCCGCTTGTGGTGATGATGCTTGGGTGAGTCCTGCGACGCTGGGGCGGATGAGACAGGCGTGGCAGGCTTGGAGGACGAGGAGGGGTTGTTGCCCATTTTGTCGTTGGCTTTGCTTCTTCCAGATTTGTTCGTCAGGTGGGACACGACAGACTGAGCCTGAGCCTGGTCTGGGGTGTGGTTCGGGGTACCCTACCTGGCCAGGCCGACGGGAGTCTGGATCTGCCAGTATTCAGGTAAGCGGGCGTGTGACGTCCGGCGGGAACGGCACCTGGGATGCGGTGCAATCGCGGGATTGCGGGCGGGTTGGGCTTCGGGGGGGCGGTGCGGTGCGGTGCAGTGCGGTGCAAAGGGTGCGCAAGGCCAGCGCAGTCCAAGGCAGTGCTGGACAGCGATTCGGCGGACGGGCGGTTGAGAGATTGAGAGGAAGGTCGCAGTGGGAAAGGTGCCGTCCCAATCTCGCACTTCCACGTTGGGCAAGTTGCTGCGACTGGCGTTCGTGCGATCCTGGTTAGGTAAGGCGCGATTGCAGAAAGATACCTAATCGCGGGGTTGTGAGCTGATTATCGCATTCTCGAAGGGGAGAAGACGACGAAGCGACAGGTTCGACGGTGGGCAGAGGGCGGGAATCTGTAGTCGCGGTTGTGTCGTGAGAGAAGGAGGTCGCGTACCGGTCGCTGGTGGATGTAGTGACGGGAGGCGAAAAGGGCCGGCTCGTTATTTTTTTGGTCCAGAGATTGGATGAGAAGTCAAATCAACGACAGGCGAGTTGGAGGGGGTGGTGTGGTGGTGGTCAATTACCCAAGTTCCCATGCAGGTGCTAATCTTCCAACAAGTTTTGGGGGAGGAGGGGGGCGTGGACTCCGCGGAGGGCAGTGGCACTGGCAGATATTAAGCTCTACACGGCCGGTACTCGTAATCGCATACTGGAGAACGTGGGGCCCTGAGTACTCATGGGCATCCGCTTACCCGACCTATACTCGATATGGCCCTTGCGCGCACCTTAAGCTGGGGGCGCCCCTGGGCACTGCTGGAGCTGGCGGGGACTACCTCACTCCAACGGGAGGCTTGCTTGACATCTTGAGAGTGTGAACTTCATCTCAGGTCACCTCTGCTCGCGTGTGCACCAGCCGTCGCTCTATCAACCACCAGCTCAAGCAGCGTAGCGGGCAAGCCAAGGAATGTGCTACCGTTCCTTCTCATTTTAGCCAGCCATCGCATCTGAACATCACGACGCTCCTTCACCTCGAATTCCTGTCTTTCCCCCCTTTGGACCATCCTCTTCGCTACAATTGCAGCTATTATCCGGGGTTAACTGGATCAATCGCCATGCTCTGAGAAGCACAGGACTGTTACTACACGCAGACACGACTCTTTATCACTGACAATCAAACAACATATTCACGGTTTCGTCATCTTCGTAGCAGCATGGCCTTGGTATCGTACACGTCCGGCGTCGTCGCCGTAGCTACTTTTCCCTTGCGTCTAGCATGGAAACCCGTGGCTTTGTTCATCAATTCGGTGCTCATGCTGCTCTCACCCCTGATATTGATGGGTTACTTCGTCGTTGGATGGTTTCAAGCTGTCATCGACTTCATAGCCAGTCTTCAGGTAAGCTGATCTCCCTTGAAAGCCCTTCCTCTATCCTGATACTCTGCTAACACTGCAATCCGGCCAGCCTCTCTATACTTTTGTTGGTCTTTCCAATCACTTGGTATCAAATCTTCGTGTGCTAATCCAACACAGCTGGCCTGCGGTGCCTTCATCGGCATACTTGCTGGCTTGACCATGTCGTGCACGTCCAGCATCATCACTACAATCCTTGGCATGCATGATAGAGGCTACCAAGGTCCGCCAGCAACGCCTGCGCCCTCGACGCCATCATCAGAACGACCAGGGACCGGTAAGACCGAAGATTCGTCGTCTTATGAGACCGATTGGCAGCTGCTCAACAAGCCACCTCCTAAGCGCCGCAGGAATAGGCCAGGTCTTTGGTCTCAAACCATTCACGAGGAGGACGATGACGATTCTGAAATTTGATAGCAATCCGGGCTTTCTTTGATATACCCTACAGCGTACCGATGCACTCATAAAGATAACTGAGAAACTTTAATGCCAGCCTTGTTCGGGAGTGTGCCTCCCCCCTCAAACGCCTGTTCCTGTGTCCGCTCGATTCGCCTTTTACATTATCTTGTTGTACATCCAGGTGCTCGTGCCAATGAAGAAAAGACTCATACCCGACGCCGGGTGTGCCTAGACCAACTTCATCGTCAGCCCCAGCGCCTCCCGCTGGCTGATGGAATGATTATATTGCCCCAAGGTTCCGCGAATCACCTATTTCGAGCACTGTACTCAGAATGGTGAGCTGTGACTCGGTTTTCACGAATCCCGTTTTCGTTTTCACTATCTGCGGTATCCGTCTCGTTCACGGTCACGTTCTCTCATTGGAGATCGACTGCGACTCCTAGTCCGGCGATCCCAGTCTCGATCATGCCATCGCTCATCCCTACTGTTGCGTCGGCGTTCTCGCGGGGGCCGGTCATCCCTGTGTCGTGGGCCATCGTCCCTCCCATAGCTTGGGATGTAGGTGTCAACATCTGGTCCTGGCCGTGGCCCTCCACGGCTTCTGGGTCGTCGGTCTCTATCCCTGTCCCGGTAGCCGTCTCGCTCCATTGGGCCGCCGTTGGCATATTCTGGCGGCGGAGGCCTAGGCGGCAGCCCTCGTTCCCCACGCTCGCGCTGCCAAGCTGGTCGTCGTTCCTCGCCGTTCCGGTGCGGTCCAGGAGCATTTGAATGGCGATTTCCGTTCACACCGTTGCGATTTGAGTAATTCTCGGTGTTGTTGAAGCCGGCATTGGCACCGTGTGCATCGGGACCAATGCCTACCGTCCCGCCCTTGGGTGCTGGAGGTAAAGCTGCTTTGCGGTCGTGAAACTTGCGTCTGTCCAACTCGTGGCTGTCTTCAAAGGTCGGGAGATCATCAGGATTCGCTGGCATGGGGGCCATCTTAAAATAAGGGTGGTTCAGAGCGTCGGCGGCGTTGATGCGAGATCGCCAATCGAGTCTGAGGAGTTCCTTGAGGAGAGATATAGCCCCTGAGCCATATTCTCTAAATCTTGTGGATAAACTGCCAGGTCTCGTACGCGGGGAAACGGCCTCGGCGCCAGGAAGTGTGTTGAATAGGGGCATGTTCTCTGGCGTGGGTGATCCCATCAAGTCCCAGATAATGTCTAGCTGGTGAGAGTCACTCTCACCCGCCAAAATCGGTTTCCCAACCAGCATTTCGCCAAAAACGCAACTAGCCACAGGTCAATAGTCTGAAGAATGAGATTGTAGGCCTTGGATCTTACCCGACGCCCCAGACGTCAATGGCTGTTGTGTACTTCTTCAGGTGAAGCAACAGCTCAGGGGGTCTGTACCATCTAGTGACGACAAGGCCAGTGTACTCCCTCTTGCCCTCCCCAGCACCGTGCCCTGACTTAGGCGTAGGTCCCTCGTAGTGTCGAGCCAGACCAAAATCTGCAATCTGGAGGATGCCCTTATTGTTGATGAGAAGGTTGGCGGCTTTCATGTCGCGGTGTAAGATGTGGTTGTCGTGCAGGTATCGGAGGCCCTCCAGAAGTTGTAACATGTAGCACTTGATCTGAGGCTCGGTAAAGGTGACCGAAGGGTTGTCAAGAAGACCAGAAAGATCGTGGTCCATGTAGGGCGTGGCCATGTACATGATTGGCCTCTTGCGCTTGTCGCCTGTAACAATCCGCGTCAGGAATTGTTGGTTCGGAGACGAGTGACTCAGCAGCGACTTACTGGCTCTCTGGGGATGCTCGACGGCCATGTCCACTAGCTGCAGGACGTTCTTGTGTGATAAGAGCTTGAGAAGCTTAATCTCCCGCAGCGCCGTGATGGGGAACTATCAATCGTCAGATGACTGCGCGGCGAACTGGGCGTCCAAACTTGCATACCCCATCTTTCTCATGGTGCATGATAATCTTCTTGAGGGCAACATGGGCTCCCGTCTTCTTGGATTTCGCGCGATGCACCTCACTGTCGAGCTAGGATTAGCACGGAAAGCGCGCCGTCGCAGGGCGAACCTACCCAAAGGTACCCTCACCCAGCTTGCCAAGGAGATCGTAATCTGTGATTCGCGAGCATCCTACAAAGCTTGTCCTGGGGCGCTGGTGTTGCATCGCAAAAGTGCGAGGCGAGTCGCTGGCGTTGGGCGCGCTGGACTCCATGATGGCTGCGTTGCGCGGCAAGAAGCGGCGATCGCGACAAAAGATTGACGTGCCAGTTCTTCAGGTCGTATGTGCGAGATGGTTATTAGCGGAAGGTACCGATCGGTGGCAAGCGCATTGCTAGGTTCGGAATCGAACGCAAAGGCTATATCGCAGCGTGCATCGGTGAAGATTGTGACGGGCGTTCTTCGACGGAGGGAAATGTCGTGGCCGCTGTCTCAGCCTGCCAACTTGCTTGAGGATGGAGTATGGACTGGTGTCGGGCGGTGGACATGGCAGAATTCACGTCCCAAGATGGCGCGGGAGTTCCACGTTGGTCTGGAGGCTCCGTGAGGGGTACGTATCTTTTCTTGCAAGGGCCGGTACGCTCATCTTTATTTTTGTTCCGAGCTTCTGCGTCATCGTCCGATGCTGGGCTCCAGTTTCTGCAAGTTGCAGTCAGTCTCATTTCAGTCGATTCCAATTCGCCATCCATCGGCAAGCTTGATGCACTTTTTCCAGCCCGCGAAAGACTTGGCATGGGAACAGAATGTAATCGATAAGGATTCGATGCCTCCTTCTGCCATTTCAACTACCTCAGCACCCGCAGCGCCCGTCAACGTGTCTAGACCAGCCATGCCAGGCTTCATTCGAGGTCACGCAGCTGGCGAGGTCGCTCTGTTACTTAATTATTACCCCATCGCTGACCTGCCCGCCATCCGCTATCGGGCCCCAGTCCCATCGTCTCTTCCCCGCGGTACACAACTCGCATCCTGAGTTGCTGTATCAAAAACCCAACTCTTTCGCCTTATCTGTCGCGATAAGGTGTCTCTTCAGAGAACGAGGGGCAACCTCGATATTTGCCCACATTCCCTTGTCCTGCCTTATCATAGAGTGTCTTTCTTTGTCAAGCACCACCACGCACTGATCTCGTGTCAGCTCGAGTTACTTTAGATCCGGCCAGGAATTGCCAGACGCCATCCGCATACACCACATGCTCTTCCATGTACCATTCCCTAGTTGCCCATCCCGCAAATGACTTGTTTGACTCGCCATCCGGCTCCACTCCCATGCTTTCACCATCGCTAACCGCTCATCATGGTTCTCTCCGTTAGACAAAATTTACAAAATTTTGCACAACCCCATGACTTGACCCAGTCGTTGCCATATTGCTCTCCATACAAAAGCCTCTGCCCCTCCATACTTACCCCGTGCCCCTCAACTTATCTGTGGAGGCGCCAGCAACTGATAAACTCCCAACTTCACCTCTTTCTTTGTACTGTCGTTTTCTTATCCGACGAAGCCTCTCATTGTCTCACAACGAAATATTCTCAAACATGGCATCCCAAACCCCCGCCGAGAGGCTCCTCCCAGAGTCCAACTACCCGGAGTCCCGAGTCCTCGTTATCATGACAGGCGGCACCATCTGCATGCAACCCACCGCCGACGGTCTCAAGCCCATCGGAGGGTTCTTGAAGAATGCCATGGCCCCGCGCCCTTCATTCAACGACAAATCGTCGCCTTCAGGTAGGTCATCTCTCGAGGGCACTCCAAGAACGCCGTGGGCAAACGAAAGCACGGGATGGAACCATGTTGGCCACCGCTGTTGTCTCGGGTGCAGTAATAAAAAAAAATAAAACGTGCAGCCCTTTGTGCACTCTTTATGTCAACTCTTCGCGCGAGTCGAACGCTCTTCTCTGCTACTGCATCACGTCATACAGAATACTTTTACCGCGCCTTACTAACGATAAGTAGTGCAACTCGAGGCTTACAAGAACGGCCAAAAGGTTGTTCTGGACAGCTTGAGGACACCACCAAGCGCCTACTCCCGTCACATTCGTTATGGCGTCCTGGAATTTTCGCCTCTGCTGGACTCGAGCTCCATCTCAGCCGAAGGCTGGACGGAGATTGCTCAGACCATCAGGGAGAACTACCGTCTCTACGATGGCTTCGTGGTGCTCCACGGCACCGACTCCTTGTCGTACACGGCTTCAGCCCTTTCTTTCATGCTTTCTGACCTAGGCAAGCCGGTTATTCTCACCGGTTCCCAGGCCTCCATCTTCGCACTCCAGTCTGACGCCGTCGACAACCTCCTGGGCTCGCTCATCATCGCAGGAACCTTTGTCATTCCCGAGGTTGGCCTGTTCTTCCACCACAAGCTGTTTCGTGGCAACAGAACAAGCAAGGTTTCTTCTGCTGCCTTTGAGGCTTTCGCCAGCCCCAACTGCGAGCCTCTGGCCAAGGTCAACGGCCTCGGTATTGATGTGAACTGGCCCATCGTGTTGAGGCCTACCAGAATTGCCGAGCTTCAGGTCACCCAACACCTCGACACCGCTCACGTTGCCTGTCTGCGTGTGTTCCCTGGTATCAGGCCCGAGATGCTCGACTCGGTCCTTCGCGTCCCTGACCTGCGCGGTCTGATTCTCGAAACATTCGGCATGGGCAACGCCCCCAGCGGCATCGATGGCAGCTTGACAAAGGTCATCAAGAACGCCGTGGACCGCGGCGTCATCGTCGTCAATGTCAGTCAGTGCATGAGCGGCTTCGTGTCGCCCGTCTACGGCCCCGGCACCGAGCTTGGCCGTGCCGGAGTCATCTTCGGCCTGGATCTCACCGCCGAGGCCGCCCTGACGAAGCTGTCCTACCTGCTCGCTGTGTCCGGCCTGTCAACGGCCGAGGTCAGCGCACGCATGTCCCACTCGCTCCGCGGCGAGATGACAGAAATGGCACTTCCGGTATTTTCGCACCCTTCCGGATCGCTCGACTCGGTCGTGTCGCGACTAACCGCGACAGAATCGGCATTTACTGTCCTCGGCTACGCCGTACGGAACGGGGATCTGAAGACGGTCAAGGAGATCCTGGACAACGACGCCCAGCGCGAGCTGCTTAAGATGGCCGACTACGCCGGCAACACGGCGGTGCATCTCGCGGCCGTCGGGCCCCAGATCAGCATCCTGCGCGAGCTTCTTACAAGGGGCGCCAGCGTGCACGCACGCAACCGCGCGAACAACACACCGCTGTACCTCGCGGAGAAGACGGGCAACGAAGAATGTGTCAGGCTGCTGAAGGAGACGGGCGCTCACTTATGGCAGGACGAGGCGACTATTCTGGATTCGGTTCAATCATCTCAATCTGCATCTGGAGACGGAGTTCAAACGTAGGATCATGAAAAGTTGTGCTTTTGTGTGTTTGCAGGCGTTGTTTAGTTTTGAGTTTCATTAGATGGCGTATCTCGGCGATGATGAGACGAAATAAACCAACATGAAAATTGTTTCAAGTTTAATAATTGCCAGAAGACGTAAATTTTCTGAAGAAGGCATACATTCCATCCGGACAGTGAAGACCTGACAGACAGTGTGAACTGCCATCACCGCCGTCACCGGATGCCGTGGCGGGTCGCGGGCTGGATCGGCCCCACTTAGGCCGGCGCCGCGCTTGAATTTTTGGGAAATTTCACTTCTGTACCCTTCATCTTTCGTCGCTCGTCATTGATTTGCTACCCCCCGCGCAATCCACGCTTCGAAGCCCAAAACGTCCTTTCCTTGACCCTTGAGTCTCGGGAATACCGATTTGCGACCGTCTACACTTCGAACGCTCCACGATCCCGAGCAACGTTCAACACACCACTTTCGTCCGCTCGAACCACACAACCTCCACAGCGAAAATGGCAGACCAGACAACACCCAGGCTCGACGGGTCGCCCGAGCTTCATGGCACCCCTCCCCTAGTCCACAACTTCTGCATCGCCGCAGCCGTCCTCTCCCCGGTCATGATGATCCTGCCCCCGCGGCGCATGGACTGGCGCTTCTTCATGCACTCGAGCATCTTCTCCGCCTCGACGAACCAGCTCATGTACGACTGGACGGGCCAGTCAATCTACCAGCGTGTCGGCGCCCGCTTCGAGGCCATGTTCCCGACGACCCTTCCCGACCAAGCACAAAGGACAAGGCAAGCTCTGCGCGAGGAGCGCATGCGTCGCGAGGGTCTCACGGAGGAGCAGATGCGGGCCATTGAGTACAAGAAGCGCTCTTTCGCGGAGAGGATATGGTACGGCAAGGAGCCCGAGGACTGGGACAAGAAGCGTGGCGAGGAGCACGCCAAGGCGTTGGCTGAGGGAAAGGGATTGGGAGACCTGATTGTGGATCAGGTCAAGGAGGTCTGGGACGGCGAGAAGGACAAAAAGACCGAGGCGGATAACAATGACAAGAAGGCATGAGTACACCACGAAGAAGAACGAAAACAAAAAGGTGTAGGATTAAAATTTTGCGGATTGGGAGCTGCCGCCTGTTGTGGCCATCAGAACGTCTACGTCTGTCAAGCAGCGTTCTGGCTGAGTGGGAGCACTCTTGGCCTGTTGAATATCTCCCCTTAAGTACTGTACATTACTATCTGATAGCGTAACGCAACGCCGGCCAACACACAGGTTTTGGCTTGCCTCGACTTCCCATTCCAACAACACCACGGATATATGCTTCTGATCGCTTTGAACTTTTGATTTCCATTCCGCCCATATTATTCGCTAGACGCCATCACGCATGCGCGCTGTAAACCTCTTCCTCCACTCGTAATATCCAGTAAACCCTCGCCATTCTTCATACTCCTTTTCCCCTCCCTCCGCTGATTGGGAGTTCGTCCAGCCTCAAAGAGGCTAATTTGTCTCCGAGGCAGCTTCCTGCCTGCGTCTCAGGGCACCTTTTCGTTTCTGCTTCTTTATCTGCTTCTGCTTCACATTGTCGCTTCGCCCTCCTTGGTGCTTACCCTTGCCTTTGCCCTTTACCCTGCTCTGTTGCCTTGCAAGCTTCTTGGACTTGCGAGCGTCGACCTTTTCGTCGAACAGCTTGATCCAGGCTGCCAGCAAGGTCTCCACCTCGTCCTGGCGCTCATCCGAATCGGCAGCAATACCGAGCTCCTTCCTGATTGAGATACGATGTCTGTCAATTTGCATCAGACGACGTCTCGCAGCCCGGTTGAGGCCATCGCCGTTCACCGTGCTAGGTGCAATGGTGCTCGGCGCCACCGATGTGTCCCTCTCGGAGGCTGACGGGTTGGCTGTATCTTCGTGCGCGGCGGTGTGCTTCGTAGGGTTCACGTCGATGATGAAGGGAAGTGGCGCGGCCTCGGCCTCAGGCGTGTTGGAAGACTCGGGGGCGGGAAAAGGGGCGGAAGCGGAAGCGGGAGCAGTTGAGGGTTCGGCAGGAGCTTCGGTCTCCTCCACCGCTGACTTGGACTTTCTGGATCCTCTCTTCTTCTTGGGCTTCTCTTCGGTTTTCGCCGGTGACGCAGTCTTCGTCTCCGGGACTGGTGTGCTCGCCATGGATGAGGTCGCTGACTGGCCTGATGCCAGCTCTTCCCTTCTTTGCTTTCTTCTTGCTGCCCTTTCGGCACGGGCGTCGGCGGCGGATTTCTTGGTGTCTACTTTGGGAGCCGGAGTGCTGTCTACGTCCATAGCATCGCCCTACTCCAGACATTAGCACGGCAACGGCTGAAGACGTGGGAAGTCGCTCATACCACGCGTGTATCGAGCTTGGCGCCGCCCTCTTCCTTATCAGAGAAGGACTCGGTACGGGTAGATTTTTTCCCCATTATTTCAGGTAGCAAGTCGATTGAGGCGATAGAATGTTTATTGCTTCAAAAATGACAATACGTGACCGACACGAACAAATAAACAATAGGCTCGAGCTTCTCGAGGGGATGCAGAAAAAAAATTATTGATTGCTTGCCCAGGGTCTTATCTTATCGGCACGTGATGGAGGCCGTTGAAATGAGCAAGACGGCGGAAGCATCTCCGACGACCGACATTGAAGCAGCCAGGCCCAGGGGCGTGTTGGCGAATGAGGTGCACGGCCTCCAGCTCTTTGGATAGGGCTGGCTTTCCAGTGGTCAGTCAAGGGTTCTTGGGAACAAGCTCATCCAACAACTAGGTGCAACGACGACATTCTGTCAGGCCAGACTCGGGACGGCCTGGGTCGCACGCCCACGAGCTGTGAATAGGAGGATTGGACCAAGAGACTCATGGTTTCTGAGTGCGTCATCCTACGGGCTTGGATGTTTATTCGTGTTTCCCTCGTGTATCGGTCTCTAAGGCAGCTAGTGGAGGTGGCTTGCCTCCGCGAGCGAAAACGGGCTCTGAGTGGCTGAGGGCTGAGCCACCAGCTGTCGTAAGTTTTCAGACCCTGCACGCGTCGGTGGGCTGACGCCCTGCATGATAGGTGGTCTGCCATGCAACTGTGGACCAAGTAAAGGCAGTGGTTGATACCCGCCTGATTGACGGTTGATTGATGGGTGACAGCTCGATCACTGAACTTTGACGACAGCCTCCCTCGTACCCTGGCTTTGTCTTGTGCTTTTCAGATATTTTCGGTCTGAGAAAAACGAGCTGCGACACGCTCGCGCCAGCATCGGAACCGGCGGACTCTGAATGAAAAGGGAGGCTGATAGGCGAAAGAGCCCACAGTCTCCGGGCAGATTCCTCAGAAAGACGTTAAGACCGCGGGCGGGTGCCGCGAATTCCACATCCCGGACGGTCATGTCCATGGGGTCCATCTGGCATATTGCGAGCCTTCCCGAAAGGTTTCTTAGGTTCCCCGGATATCCGGGCATGCCTCATGGCTGGGCAGCGGGCTTGTTGGAAAACTAGCTCAAGGGGAGGCCGATCGAAGGGAAAAGGTTGATTGCCGGGTCAGGGCGGTCCTTGTTGAACCGCGGCTCATGGGATGGAAATGGAATGAACACCCTATGCTGGCGTTGCTCCCTCAACGTTGTGGAATGGCCGCAGTTTTCAAGGGTCATGACTCTGGCTGTTGCTGGCAATGCGGTGGTGGTGCCGCTCTGCGGAACGAGTGTCGGAGCTGGGAAGGTGCCCGCAGTCTGCATGCAGCCATTGTGCATGGGTCGGCAGTGGAAGGCGATGGATGACATTTCATCATCAACGGTGGTGCAGGATCAGCCTCTCGACGGTTGGGAGGATCTCAAAGTTGCTGCTGTGGCTTCCGGGACGGGGACAAGGTTGTGCTGACGGTCGATCGAGACTCGAGGATCTAAACACTTGCCATAGCGATCGACTGCCAGACGAGAGCGGTGGGCGGTCTCCTGTCTGGAGTTAATGGGAGGACACTATCCACATGGAAAGCGACTTAGAAGGGTCTGATATCCGGGCCGACGATGAGCAATAGCATCCCAATATTACCAACTGGCAGCCTGTTGGAGGTTGGCAGAGGCAAGGCGACGACGACGACAGCGACGACATCAACTCGATCAACCTCAGGCTGGGATGGGTCCAATGCGAAGTGGACAACGGACTCACAGGCAGGCTGGATGGAGATGACGAGCGAACGGTACCAGCCCACAACCTAGGCCAGAAGGCAGGACAAGCTGCGTTACGCAATGATCTGAAACTTGTGGACCCCTTGTTCCAAACTTAGCATCAGAATCAGCACACAGCTGCCAGCCTGAAGCGTGGTGCCAGCTGCGAGTGATCATCAGGACCTCTATGCAGCTGTAAAAACCTGGCCGGCACGAAGTGGTGGAGAGTGGCAGAGAGTGGCAGAGAGTGCCTGTCAGGCGCTCAAGGGGACCTAAGACGGGAGAGGCTGGCGATGCTGACACAGCCTCAAAAGCCGGGACTACTGCACGCCTTGCTGCACCCTTTCTGCTGCTGCCGCTACTGTTGGCGCGCTGGGATTGGTGCTTGCGGGCTTGCTGTTGCAGCTGTCTCCCACACTCCTCCCGCATCCCAATCAATCATGGATCCCTCTTACGCCGTAGTCTCCCCTCCGGTGGATGACTGCCATGCTCACTCGCGCTCACACTGCCTCCCACAGCCAACCACCAATTCTCCTGGGGCTCCCTCTCCCACTTGGCGGGCTGGGCAAAAAAAAAAAAAAGCAGAAACAAGGCCGGGAAGGCATGCGTTTGAGATGCTGGCTTGTTTAAAAGAAAAAGGCTCCTCTCCTCCCCCCATCCGTCGCTTGGAACGCGTCCTGCTTGCTTCCTCCTAGATCCCATCCCCTGACCTGTGAACCTGGAACCTCCCTTCACTCGTTATTTCCTCTGTTTTCTTATCATTGTCATAATTCCAGATTCCCCCTTCGTGTCACCAACAAGCTCCCCCGCGCTTCGACACTCGCAACCACCGTCTCTTACTGGTCCAATCATCCGAAGGCACCCCTGAACGAGACAGCGCGCACACCCAAGGCACCTCCCTACCTTAGCTCAGGTTGTCGTAGGTTGTTGTGCACAGGCGCATCCCAGCCCGCTAATTCATAATTCACCACCTCCTGGGTGAACCTGCAATTACAAGCCTCACTGCTGAGCACCCTCACCTGGCCCCAAAGTCGACTTCACTAGTCGGGAGCAATTTGCCTGCTACCGACCGGTCCACAAGAGACTTTGCTCACCTCATCGTCCGCCAAACGCCTCCATCTACCCAAAAAAGCACCAAGAAGGCTTAGCTCAAGCATCTTCTAGCAAACTTCCCGAACAAATACCCACGTCTCCCCAAACCTTAGAAGAGACGACCACACGACGAACACACACACACACACACACACACACCTTCTTCTCGACTTCCCGCTGTCACATTTCTCCGCGTTTGGTCCCCTTTTCGGTACCTGAGCGATTCCCCATCGCTCTAGCCCGATTCGACCCATCGTCAGCACAGCCAAGTTCCAGCTCGGCCCTCCAAGCGAAATTCCTCGCCCCGACAAGACAAAGTCGCCCAGATCCCCATTCCCCATCATCTTCCCTGGGTATCCGTAATTCAGAGGTGCTCTGCCCTCCTCCCCGTCCGATCATGGCATCCAACGATTACTACCACGGCGGCAAACCCCCCTCGGCATCTCCGCCACCTGCAGCATACTACGCCGGCAGTGCATACAACAACATTCCCTCTACGAGCTCTACGCCCGCGCCTCCTTACAGCCAAATATCACAGACCCCCGGTGCTTCTCATCCGCCGCCACCGCGCGTGAATACCGTCTCGCCTTTCGAAACAGTCTTTGACGATCATGTCTATCCAGTAGACTCGACGCAGGACGGATTCCGACACAACGCCAACGGCACTCCCCAGCAGAACATGAGCCCCCAGGCTGCGAACAATCCGCAACGCATGAACACCGTCCACACTGTCAACACCGTTAGTTCTGTCTACAGCAGTGACAATCCAAACGACCCGCGCAACATGCAACCGTTGCCTCCTCTGCCACAACAGCCAACTGCCTACCATCGCGATGGCGCCTACAACCAGCACGATGGCGTATACGACCAGCACAGCGCGTATGCGCAGCCCAATCCCTACGCCCAGGATACTGCCTACTACGGTAACCAGGCCGTTTCTCCGGACTCGAGTAGGCCTCATGTAGCAGATGATATTCCTCTGCAGAGCCGGCAGGAGACCCAGCCCAAAGATGTGGAGATGAACGACAACGACCATGTCTACGACGCTCCCCAAGGAAGCCGCCGCTCGAAGAGCCGCCGCGATAAGAGCAAGGTCGGCTTCGGTCAGTTGGGTATGTTTGGCGCGGACAGAAAGGGCATCCCTTGGGTGGTATACGTCTTCACCCTGGTCCAGGTCGCGGTGTTTATCGCCGAAATTGTCAAGAACGGTAAGTCTGCAAACTCACAAATCGATCCGGATATTGGTACTGACGATTGGTAGCTCAATTAACCGGCTCGCCCATCATGACCAAGCCCAGCTTCAACCCCATGATTGGACCTTCTACATATGTCATGATCAACATGGGTGCTCGTTACGTCGCCTGCATGCACAACGTCAAGGGTATTCAAGACTCCAACACCTCGTTCACGTGGCCCTGTCCTAATTCGACATCTTCCGACGCCAACAACCCATCCAACCAGTGCGGACTCGGTGATCTCTGTGGTTTTGGCGGAGTTCCCGAGCCGAAGTTTGAGGGCCTTGACCAGAGTCCGGAGCCTGACCAGTGGTTCCGCTTCATCACGCCCATCTTCCTGCACGCAGGTCTGATCCATATTGGATTCAACCTGCTCCTGCAGATGACGATAGGCAAAGAGATGGAGATTGCTATTGGTTCGATCCGTTTCTTCCTGGTCTATGTGAGCGCCGGCATATTCGGTAACGTGATGGGAGCAAACTACGCCGGCGTCATGACAGCTTCAACCGGTGCTTCGGGTGCGCTCTTCGGCGTTATTGCGCTGACGCTACTTGATTTGCTGTACTCCTGGAAAGACCGCCGCAGCCCCGTCAAGGATTTGATGTTCATCATGCTGGACATTGTCATTTCCTTCGTTCTTGGTCTTCTGCCAGGCTTGGACAATTTCGCTCATATTGGTGGTTTCCTTATGGGCCTGGCCCTCGGCATCTGCGTCCTACATTCACCCAACTCTCTCAGGCGCAGACTAGGCACCGACCCGTCCTACGCTTCAATGCAACTCAACCCCGCCAACCAAGGTGCCGGGCCTTCATTCTTGAGGAACCCGGTTGGTTTCTTCAAGGGACGCAAGCCTCTCTGGTGGGCTTGGTGGCTTGTCAGAGCAGGCTTCCTGTTAACTGTCATCATCGTCTTCATCGTTTTGCTCAACAACTTCTACGTCTACCACAACACCTGCAGCTGGTGCAAGTACCTCAGTTGTATAGTAAGTTTACCCTCAAAGTCAATGGCATGGCTGCCTCTCGCTAACACAGCCTCTAGCCTGTCAACAACTGGTGCGAGCTGGATGATTTCAAGCTCACGAAGAGTTCATGAAGATGAGATCTCAAGACGAAGACTTGGCGATGGAACGCCACGAGTATGAATGGTACCTTATGCATTGGGTTACGCACTTGACAAGGGGGTTCCGGTTTTTGCATTGCTCAGCGACGGCGTCCGGTTCGGTATGGGTATTATTGAAGGAAACATGGCTTCCTCCCTTGCTTATTCCCACAAATTGCATTCATAGAGAGCCAAAAGTCGCGGCTGGTTGCAGGGCTCTCATGCCGTTGCCGAGCTGACAAACGGCATGGGCACCAACGGTTGCAACGTCCGAGGACGTGTTGATGCACCGGTGCCTTGGCTACCCCGCAGATCATTCGATGGGCTGGACAACGTTACGTACTCGGAACCTGGCCTGTCATAATGAATAGAATAAATAAACATCGAGCATTCCCTGCCGCTCTGCTGTGTCCTCTTGCGTACCTCTCCCTCTCTTCTCTCGTTGCGTTCGGGCCTCTCGGACGTCTTCATGCATCATAGTGCCGGCAGTTTTGAACCGCACGACATCGAGTGTTTGAAGGTAAGACGACTCCCGACAATCAAAATCGCCGATCTTATGATGATTCTTTTTTGCATGGCTTAGCTGAGCGGCTGTGACAAGTCGCAATTGATGCCTCGAAGAATGGATATCTGAACATGAGAAAATCTTACTTGCCTTGCGTTATGGTGGCTTTAACCAAGACACATTACGGATGCTAATTATTGAGTATCCTAGGGCAGCGACCGAGCTTTAGTTCCTGCGTTCCTCACTGTGGCATCTGATTGATGCGTTTCCAGTCGTTGGTGTCTACTGATCAAACGTGCCGTTTCTAGTCAGGGTTGTCGGCACACGGATGAGATCTGGTGACCTGCTGTTCCAATAATCCTCTCAGTTGATAGTCTATAAAGATAATACAATCAATTCAGATATGTATTTCATTTCCGTACGTCCGATCGATTGGGTGATGTCGTTCAGATACCTGATACCTAGATCTAAGTCCACGCGCTTCATGTCGGTCGGTAAGGGTATAGCGAAGCCAAGTTCTGCCTACTAACAGATGTGACAACCTAGGTGGTTTGCCAGGGTTAAATTGATCTGCAATCAAATTTCAATCTTCTAATCCAACCACCGACCGGGAAGTTATGAACGAAGGTAGGTGTGCATACCCACGTAGTACAATTGTTTATTTCCTTCTCGGTGAACGGCCGAGGTGAGCCTCACCGAAGGTACCCCTGAGCAGTCATATCGACGCTACCGTTCGTTCGCTCACCCGGCAAGTTTAGGGTTGCTGCTTCTATATCTCAGAGCTCAAGTCAACTTCGGCGAAGAAGAATTGCGGCGAAATTTAAATGAAACTACATGGCAAAAGGCTGAAACCCGTGATCAATTAGACGTGACGATGTTTTCCCTACCTCCTGAGCGAGACGCTGTTCGCATAGTTACAAACTACTGCTCACTCTGCGGCGAAACATTCTTACGCACTTCTTACATAAATCCTCACGAAAGGCCTACGGTCGTTTGATTTACGCAGGTACCGCGCTCAAGTAGCTCTGGCATGTGGAGAAAGTTGGTGGAAGAAGTCTTCCCTTTTGGGACAATCGTATTGCTATTGACTCTGATCTCCGAAAGGTCTTCAGGAGATCCGCTAAGACGAATGTTTTGATTTTCCATGGTCGAGATTTTCATCCTCGACGAGCGGCTGAAGTTTGGCCATGCTCAATCTCCTAGTAGAAGTAGCCAAGGACCTTGCCAGAGGCATGCTTTCGGCGAGCCTGGTTGTGATCCATGATGCCCGCGGAGGTGGTGAGAATGACGTGGCCGAACTGGCGGGCAGGCAACAGTCGGACAACCCACTTCTCAAGGTCCGCGAGACGTACGTTGAACCGAGGGCTAATCACGCCGCACTTGTTCAAGCTAAAGACAACTATGAGCTATGAACGATTCGAAAGGGAGGAGGGACAACTAACCGGCCGGTGAGTTCAACAACAATTTTGCCGCCACGGTGGTCATCGACCTCGGTGAAGGCTCCCAGGTAGCCGTGCTGCTGCATAAGCTCAAGAACCTTGACAATGACCTTCGATGAAGGTCGGAGAACAACCTGGCGCTTGCCCTGCTTCTCGGCGTTGTTGATGCTCTTCAAGGCATCGCTCAGAACGCTAGTTCGAACCATCTGATTCGGTGAGAAACAGGACCGGGGGTGGCGAGATGCGAAGGAGGTGGACGATTGTAGCACTTACGATGACGGCGAATGGAGAATTTGCGGCGCGGCGTGTTCGTTGGTTGCGATTTTGGAGGTGGTGAGGTGTCGCAGGTTCTTCAGAGACGCTATGGTAGTCTGAAGGTACCTGCAAAAAATGGCAATGCCATCACCCGGGCGAGTCCATGATCGCGAAGTCCTGGGGTAGGACTGATAGCCTACCTGTCGGATTTAAGAGCGATAGAGTGGTTTGGGATATATGTAAAAGTCACGATAGAGGGCCATCATCGGCATGCTTTTTGTCGAAGGGCTAATTTTTTGTGCTTATCTAGAATAGTGGAGCACCGATAACGGTCACGTGCTAATTAGCTGGTTTGCGCTTGGACGAATAGTGTTGACACCAGCTTTGAAGGTGGTCGCGTCTCCAACGTCCCCTTAGTCAGCAGATCGCGACCCCCCGGCTTCAATTAAGCTGTGGGTCCGTCACGCTACACGTCTTCACGTCAGAGGCGCGTCTTCCATAACCACCCACCCGTGTCTAATAGCTTGCGCCCACTCTAAAACTGCCTGGTAGCAACCGCACAACAACGAATACTCGACTTAGCCACCTACCTCAACCGTGCCATGAGCTTTGGCTGAACCTCTTTCCCTTAACCATCACAGCCAAACTCACATCATGGCTACCGCGGTCCTTCCCAAGAAGCGGGTGCTAGGGGAGACGCCCAGCACCCGTCGCAATATTCCCACGACACCATCATCCTTGAAGAAGCGCAAGGTCGAAGGCTTCTCGTCATCCCCCGCCCACCGCATCGGCTCGCAGAAGAACTCGAAGAACCTCCCAGGCTCTAGTCAACCCAAGAGCGCATTCGAATCCGAAGTTCTCGAGAAGCTTAGCCAGGACATTTCCGAGGCCAAGCAGAACAATACAGAGAGAGATCAAGCATGGGACCGTCCGGAGCTGGTCGACTTCAAGCCAGAGAGGGACAACCTGATATTCCAGCAGATTGAGGCGGAAGAAGGAAGCTTGCACGGCGGCAGGGCAACGGTGAAGCTGTTCGGTGTTACAGAGCAGGGCCACTCGGTGATGCTCCACGTCACGGACTTCAAGCACTACCTCTACGTTGCTGCGCCAGTGGCGTTCCGACCTGAAGACTGCAATGCCTTCAAGGCCTACCTCGAGTCGCAGGTTGCCCAGCACCAACCGTGCATTCATTCAATCTCCTTCGTCATGAGGGAGAACATTTACGGTTTCCAGGGGAATGTTCAGAGCCCCTATCTCAAGATCACCGTCATGGACCCCAAGTTCATCAGCAGAGTGCGTTCAACAATCGAGACTGGGAGCGCAAACTGGAAAGGTCTGTGGAAGGGCATGGAAGGTGGTGTCATGACCTTTGACAACATCCAATACGTCCTGCGCTTCATGGTTGACTGCAAGGTAAGAAAGCATGGCTTGGTCTACACGGATGACACTGACAACTTTCAGATCCACGGAATGTCCTGGGTCGAAGCCCCCGCGAAATCATACCAGCTCCTTCCCCAATCACAAAGACAATCAAACTGTCAAATCGAGGCCGAAATCAGCCATTTGGACCTCATAGCTCACAAGCCCGAAGGAGAATGGTCCAAGATGGCTCCTTTGAGAATTCTGTCCTTCGATATCGAGTGCGCTGGCCGCAAGGGTATCTTCCCCGAAGCAACACACGACCCGGTCATCCAGATTGCGAACGTTGTAACACGGTACGGAGAGAAGAAGCCATTCGTGCGAAACGTGTTCTGCCTGGACACGACGAGTCCTATCGTTGCCACACAAATCTTGGAATTCCAAAAGGAAGAAAAGATGCTGAGCGAGTGGCAGAAGTTCCTTGTCAAGGTTGACCCCGATATCATCATCGGATACAACATTGCCAACTTCGATTTCCCCTATCTCCTCGACCGAGCCAGACACCTGAAGGTCAACGGATTCGAATACTGGTCCCGTATTCCGAGCATTGCCTCGAAGGCCAAAGAGACCAACTTCTCCAGCAAACAGATGGGTAACCGTGACACCAAGGCCACCAACACAAACGGCCGGCTGCAACTGGACCTGCTGCAACTTGTCCAGCGCGACCATCATCTTCGAAGTTACACGCTCAACTCTGTGTGCTCGAACTTCCTCGGAGAACAAAAAGAAGACGTCCACCATACCATGATCACGGAACTGTTCAATGGAACACCCGAGTCAAGGCGTCGTCTTGCTCTGTACTGTTTGAAGGACGCGTACCTTCCGCAGCGATTGATGGATAAGTTGTCATGCCTCGAAAATTACACGGAAATGGCCAGAGTCACGGGTATTCCGTTCAACTTTCTGCTTTCCAGAGGTCAGCAAGTGAAGTTCATCAGCCAGCTTTTCCGAAAAGCCCTCGAGCAGAAGCTTGTTATCCCGAACCTCCGGTCTGAGAGCAGCGATGAGCAGTACGAAGGTGCTACGGTCATTGAACCGACTCGAGGATACTATGATGTGCCCATCGCCACTCTGGATTTTGCTTCCCTGTACCCCTCCATTATGCAGGCTCACAACCTGTGCTACACGACACTGGTCAACAAGAAGGCCATTGAGAAATTCAGTCTGGTGAAGGACGAGGACTACATCGTCACTCCCAACGGCGACACTTTTGTTACCGTGAAGAAGCGCAAGGGTCTCCTCGCTCAAATTCTCGAGGAACTTTTGGCGGCCAGAAAGCAAGCCAAGCGCGAGCTGGCCGTGGAAACGGATCCATTCAAGAAGGCTGTGCTGAACGGTCGTCAACTGGCGTTGAAGATCAGTGCAAACTCCGTTTACGGTCTGACGGGTGCGACGACTGGCAAACTGCCTTGTCTGGAAATCGCCAGTAGCACAACGAGTTTCGGTCGTCAGATGATTATGAAGACCAAGGAGGAGGTAGAGAAGAAGTACTGCATCGCCAACGGCTATTCTCATGACGCCCAGGTCATCTATGGTGACACTGATTCAGTCATGGTTAAGTTCGGTACGAAGGACCTTCCCGAGGCAATGAAGCTCGGCGAGGAAGCTGCTGGTTTCGTTTCTTCCAAGTTTGTGAAGCCCATCAAGCTGGAATTCGAAAAGGTGTACTTCCCATACCTTCTCATCAACAAGAAGAGATACGCCGGCTTGTATTGGACCAAGCCAGAGAAGTACGACAAGATGGATACGAAGGGTATCGAAACCGTGCGACGAGACAACTGTCTTCTCGTACAGACTGTCATTGAGAAGGTGCTTCGCATGATTCTGATTGACCAGGACGTCCAGGGTGCTCAAGAGTAAGTTGGATCCTCGCGTTTGTAGGAGCGCTTGCTAACAGATGCCAGCTACGTCAAGGACACGATTGCCGACTTGTTGCAGAACAAGGTTGACATGTCGAAGCTTGTGATCACAAAGGCCCTTACCAAAGACGATTACGCCGCAAAGCAGGCCCACGTCGAGCTGGCACAAAGAATGAAGAAGCGTGATGCTGGCTCGGCGCCTGGCCTCGGCGACCGAGTGGCCTACGTGATGGTCAAGGGCGCTGCGGGATCCAAGAACTACGAGAATTCCGAAGATCCCATCTACGTTCTGGAGAACAATGTGCCGATTGACACCAAGTACTACCTGGATAACCAGCTTGCGAAGCCACTCGGCAGAATCTTCGAGCCCATCTTGGGTGAGACGAAGGCGAACTCACTTCTCACTGGAGCGCACACCAGAACCATCGCAGTTTCGGCGCCCACTGTCGGAGGTTTGATGAAGTTTGCGAAGAAGACGCAGACTTGCATGGGATGCAAGAGACCTCTGAAGGGCAAGGAGGAGAGCGCGGGGGCAGTGTGCTCGGACTGCGCGCCTCGGGTCGGCGAACTCTACAAGAAGACGCTTGATAGAACGTCGGATCTGGAGGTGCGGTTCGGCCGGCTCTGGACGCAATGCCAGCGGTGTCAGGGCAGCATGCATTGCGAGGTGATTTGCAGCAGCAAAGACTGCCCCATTTTCTACATGAGAATGAAGGCCAAAAAGGACCTCGAGGATGCGGGTAAGGAGCTAAAGCGTTTCGACTTTGACCAGGCGGCGATCTGGTAAGATGTTGCGTGGACGACTAGGAACCGATGAGGGGCATGGACGAAGGCGATGATGAAGACGGAGGGGCATTTGACGACGCTAAGCTTTTTTGTTCCATGGGTCGGTACAGGAGATGCAGCACATGCAGGCCTGCAGAGCAACGCAAGATGCGGTGGGCATGGACCCGCGATGAATATTTGTTTCGGAAAAGGCGTTGACGGAGTTTTGATGGAGGCAACGACAGCCGGTAGGGGTCGGGTGGTCCAGACCTATTGGGAGGAGAAACATGCAACATGGCGAGAGAGTCATCAACAGTGTCGGGAAGAACCGGACGGAAATTTGGAGTGGATGGGGTGGTTGTGTTTCCATTGTATGATATTCTCCCATAATACGAGCCAGCAGAGAGGGGAAGAGAGAAATCCGGAACGAGAACAACAGAGCTGCGGCAATTATTCCCACAAATCCCTAGGCGTGCAAGGACAAGTTCCGTTGTGGGCATTTGGATTTGGCTGCGATGGATGGACAGATGGATTCGCGAGAGTGAAATTGAGTAAAGGCTTCAGCTAACAAGGAGGCGAAAGCGGCGTGTTGATTGGCTGGGGCGACGGCGACCGGGGGCGGAGGCCGACGGTCCATTGAGCAGCGAGCGGAAGGGCGGACATGACAGCAAACAGTTACCTACAGCGAAGGTGCAGGCGCAGGCGCAGGCACAGGCACGCAGGGCAGCCGCCGGCCGTTTTCCTGGATCGGCACTGGTGGCGGCGGCGGCGGACGACGGCGCAAGGCACAACACACAAACAGAACAGTACACGTCGGCTCGCTGTAGGGTTTCCCCACGTATGTACGCTTTTAAGTTATCAATCTCATCCATCGTACGGTGCTACGCCGAGGGGCTCCGACTGTGGTCTAACTGTCGCTCTTTGGTGGTGTTGTTGCTGCCTCTGCGCCTGCATCCAGATGAAAGTGAACCAACATCGTCATCAAGACCACCTTTCACCTGGTCACCCAGGCCAACCTGTAAGGTCAAAGGTAATTCAATCAGGTCGACATTCACGTTACATGAGCTTTAAGCATAAATCCGTTTGCATCTTTTGACCAGCAATTCGCGAATAGAATCCTGTGAGAAAACGTAACAGAATGTACAGAGAGGCAGTAAAACGTAATGGGAATGGGTTGTGGAGAGGACAAGAAGAGAGGCCAAGAGGTTTGGGTAAGGTAGGTTAAGCCAATGGCTGGGTGCGCGCATCTCTCTCTCTTCTTCTCTGTACGTTCTTCAGCAGACATGGTTTCTGCATCCAGAGTTGTTGCTGTCTCACACCCACACTCTCGGAGCTCTCTGCGTGCTGGTGTTAGTCGGCACAGTCTAAGCGATCTAACACACGGTCAAGCGCCCACTCTTTTCAATTCCGAGATTGGGGGCCCCTCCCGTCGCCCACTGAAACGCTGCAAGATGGATGGCCCCGGAGAACCGCCGGAGGAAAGAAACCCCTCCAAGCGCCCGAAGGCGGGATGGCCGACTTCACACACAAACCTACGGCTGGCCGCTGCAGAACAGGCTCGGGACGCGAGCCGCTCGGTGGTCGGGATTTCAGAGGCGAAGGAGGAAGAGGTGAGGAGGAGGGGAATGGGGGCCCCACGACGGAGTTCACGGCTCCAGCTCATGGCTGCCGTCGCATTCTGTCGGGTTGCGTCGCAGTTCTGGGACTCATCAGCCCAGTTTGTCAGCCCAGGCCGCAACCCGAACCCGCGTGGCACTGCCGTGCACCGTCCGTTGTCGTTCTGTCCATCAGAGCCCAACCTAACCTTGGAAGATCTTGGACCTGAACTAACACACACCCGACTGCTGGCCTTGCTTCACTTCCGCGATCGGAACCGCGACTCGAGGCGCCGTTTTTCGGCCCTGCCATTGCAATCTATCCTGTCAGCCTGTCTCGTCCCTGCTAGCCTTTTTTTTTTTTTCTCCTCCGTCTAGTGCAGGGCCAGTCGCGGCGCGACTTACGAATTGTCATGAGCAATTGACATTTGTCCAACCCGTTGCAAATCCCCTCCCATCCCTCTTCTGCTTCTCTTATCAGTGATGGAGAAGAGGGATATGCAAGACCATGACGCCGCAGCCGTCATGGTTCTTCTCCTGCGCATCAGAAATTTGATTTTTCTCGCTCTTGCTCAGCTTCGATGTCGGAGATGCGATGCCGCATCGGCCGATCGAAGCGGCATTTAGTTATAGTTGGAATTTCTGTGCCGGCCTCACTTATTCACATGCCCATGCACCACCATTTTGGTGTATCCTCTCAGCTTCCAAGGAATTTTTTTTCTTGTCTCTATCTAGATGGCAGCGGCCAATGACGAGTCGCTGATAAAAGGCTGAGATATGGCTTGCTGTTGACATGTGAGCTATGGCTGTAAGTGGCCACGCCACGGCATGCAAGGAGCATTTCGATTGTCAATGACATCTCGAATGTGACGGGGCCCCTGGAAGCTGCCCGTCAACGGCGTCGAGTGACAGACGAGCAAAAGGACGAATCCGTACATGCGGAAGACATGTGCCAGCGGGGACCCCCCCTCCAACCCTTCCTCCAGGAGGCAGAGATGGAGGGGCAAAGTGTCCCAAAGCTGCACCAGAGCATGCGGTTGTTGGATGACGTCCCCCAGGTTCTGGCCTGTTTGGTACACGCGCGCCAGCCTGTGGCGACGGGGTCGATGGGGAGCCATTTCAGGCATTATTCTTCTCCCGAAGATGGAGGCCCCTGTTGCCCTGGGCTTGCCCTCGACCCGCTGGGCCATGGTCCATGGATGACGGGGGGGGGGGGGGGGGGGGGGGGGGGGGGGGGGGGGGGGGGGGGGGGGGGGGGGGGGGGGGGGGGGGGGGGGGGGGGGGG
>JAKMXC010000698.1:0-27408 GCA_025328345.1 Colletotrichum sp. SAR11_59
ATCGTAGTCTTCGTTATCGTCGTCTTCGTTATCGTCGTCTTCGTTATCGTCGTCTTCGTTATCGTCGTCTTCGTTATCGTCGTCTTCGTTATCGTCGTCTTCGTTTTCGTCGTCTTCTCCGTTGTTGTCGTCGTTTTTCTCGTCGTTTTCGTCGTCGTCGTCGTCGCTTCTATTACTAGTATGATTATTATTTCTATCCTTATCTTTAGTTCTATTACCTTTATTATTATCATTATAATCATCCTCGTCCTTATTATCGCTATTGCTAGTTCTGTACTTCAACCACGTCTATGGGATTATTATTGGCGCAACTGGAATTGAACACAGGGGGCCTTCACAAGAAACCCAAGAGAAGACCTTAGTCGGGTGACAGTCGGTCAGGTTGTATAAGGGAGTTCATCTTATGAAGTCCGTCTGAAGATGAATAAAATATTGAGTATGTTGAGCACCGTGCAGCTTCTTACATGTCGACGTCAAAAGGCTCCAGGGTGTTTGCGACGTGCATACAGTATGCGAGAAAACAAACTTCCGAGTAAGAAGCCTTTTAATAGACAAAATTCCATAAATACACGTCTGAATGGACTTTTTTCGGCACTGTCGCAAATACCTCCGAATAGCAGCCGGCACTGTGGCCGTGTTGCCATGGACGATAAGCTCGCAATCACCCCCGACTCTGTCGTCTTACATCCGCCGATCGACCCCACGATAATGCACCACATACGATTGGTCGACGCCGTCGGACAGCCCCCGACACCTCCCAACACCAACGACATTCTGCAGCGCCATACTCAAAGAGACAAGAACGCAACGTTCTGGCATGTCTAGCGAGAGCTGCTTTGCCTCCATCGGGGATATGGTCCGGTTCTGCCTTTGGCATCCAGGCATGTTTGGTGCTATCAATGCATGGCAGACATGCCTCGGCCGTCTGAAATACGCTCCTCCGATTGCGCAACCTAAGCTAGTGTCGATGGAAGACATACATATGCTGCCATACTGCTGCCTTTGAAGCCGTCTGCCGTCGACACCGACGTTCGCACTTTTCCCTCGCGGCATCACAACACGCTTAGAAGATGGCGGAATCGCAACCTACGAAATCACCCTCGCGGTCCTTCCGCTCCTTCATTTGGGATACCGACACCCATCTCAAGAGCCATGAAGAACGAGTCCTTCTCCGCAAACTGGACTGGTCCATCCTCACCATCGGATGCCTGGGGTTCTTCATGAAGTACCTTGACCAAGGCAACCTGGCAAACGCCTACGTATCGGGGATGCAGGAGGACCTGAAAATGTTCGGAAACGAGTACACCTACGCTCAGACAGCATACACTTGCGCGTATGCCATCATGCAAGTGCCGAGCACCCTCATCGTGCAGAAGATCCGACCAAGTATCTGGCTGGCTTGTATGGAAGTTGCTTGGGGCGTTTTCACCTTTGCTCAGGCTGGCACTCATAGCTCCAGTCAGCTGTATGCGTTTCGGTTCTTCGTGGGCTTCTTTGAAAGCAGTTTCTTCCCCGTGTTGCTCTACGTGCTTGGGAGCTGGTATACGAAGACCGAGCTTGCTAAGAGAGTGGCCAGTTTTCACATGACTGCACCCCTTGGCTCTGCCTTTGGAGGTGAGTGTTGATTAAAACGTCTAATTTTCAACATTTTTGACTAAGCCCTTTTGTAGGATATCTTCAAGCAGCCGTGTACAAGAGTCTTGACGGTGCCCATGGTCTGTCTGGATGGCGATGGCTATACATCGTCTGTGGAGTAAGTCGAGAAAAGGATCCGTAAAACTCCACATCCATACTAATTGGCCTAGTGTATGACAGTGCCTGTCGGTTTTGCGACATTCTTCTTCCTCCCGGATACGCCGTACACCACGAAGTCGAGTTTCCTGACCGCCAAAGAATGCGAGCTGGCCATTGAGAGAGTGCAAAAGGCTGGCAAGGCGGCGCCTGCCGGCGTGACCTTTGCGACCTTCAAGCGCGTCTTATCAAAGTGGAGGTGGTATGCGTTCGTGCTGGGTTATGTGGTGAGTGCATATCAGGCGTCGTGCAGATGCGATACCAAGGTTGCTGATAAGGACGTCGCAGCTGTATGGCGAATCCTGCCAAGCCAGCGGCTACTTCGGTATCTGGCTCAAATCCGAAAACTACTCGGTCGTTGACAGAAACGTGATCCCTACCGGCTCGAGGCTGATCATGGCCTTTTGCGTCATTCTATGGGGCTTTTTGTCTGATTACACTGGCAGCCGTTTTGCTTTGATTTTGATACCTTTGGTAAGCCGCGCATTCGTCGTATCATTTGCGTGAAGATGTCAGAATAATGCTGACTGAGACTCGAAATAGATACTGGGCCTCATACCCAACGGCATCTTGGCTGTATGGCCTGCCAGTGTTCCCCTGAAAGAGGTCGCATTCCTCACGAGCAGCATACATTTGATGACAGCAGTCTTGTAAGCGTATCGAATCAATATCGGCAAGAACCCTCTCCGTACTGATTAGCCATTCTTAGCTACACCTGGGCGAACGAAGTCTGCGCTGGCGACAACGAAGAACGCGCACTGGTTATTAGCAGCATGAACGGGATGCAATATGCAGTTGACGCCTGGCTGCCTATCGTGATTTTCCCTCAGACTATGGCACCCAGTTTTAGTAAGTCCCGAAAGATTGACGCAAAGCCGTTCATCGTCCGCTAACAGCTTGGTCACTTAGGACGTGGTTTCCCCGCTACTTTCGGGTTCATCATCGCAGCGATAATTGCGGTCATCAGCATCAGACTCCTCCTGTTGCGCGAACAAAAGAAGAATCCCGAAGCTCCAGAGACGTCTCTAGAGGCTGGTGTTATTATTGAACACGACAAAACAGCAGATAGCGCAGGGGAGGTCGATAGAGCCACTGAAAAGAATTAGAGCATGATGTTTCTGTTCGCGTGGAGCGATGGCATACTGCCGAGTGATGGTCGGTATCGTAAGTGGATGGAGCTTCCGTGATTGAGGATTTGGAGGCGCAGCAGGAAGTAACTTCCAGGCTCAATGCCATTGTCATTGAGGGTGAATGCTTCCTTTTGTAGGCGCGAATGGGCAGGTCAGCGCTAAATTACCAAAGCATTGCCGTCCGATATGGGATTTGTGGCTTGGTCTTTTTGGGGACATGGGAAAGAAGAGCCTTGCCCACGTCATATTCTGTCAATCAAAGATCAGCAAACGCTGTGTAACTGCCCAGAATAAGCTTGTTCAACCAACTGCCGTGTATGTCTCGTAGAGTCGCAATCTCATTTGCTGGTGAATATCCCACCGGTTCAATCCACCCCACGACGAACTCACCACCAGCAATCCGTCTCGCCTGGACTGATACCACAATGACTCGAGACTTCCACTTTCGGCGACACCGTCGAGCCATTGCCTCACCAACTTGGAAATCCTTCAGCAAGGTTCTTCGTGCAGTCCGGCAGCTCGTCTCATGTCAGCTTACGCTCAAGCCGTGCGTGCGAGGCGAACGCCAGTCAGTTGACAGCAGTTCGCTCATCATTGCGAAACCAAAGACCAGAAGCTCGGGACAAGCTCCAAGAGCTGCGATGCCCAATCAGGCAATCGTGGAGAACTATGCATTTATGCCCTCGCAGCCTTATTATGCTTCGGCGCTCTCAATTGGGCATCACTGGGAAATTCACAGACCCTGCACTCCTGGTAACCACGCCTCTCTTGCCAGGATGCTTCATGTAACTCGTCGAGTCGTCTCGGATTATTCGCACAAGTGACCCCGCAGCCGGCAGTTCCGAGTTACGTGTTTCACCGAGCTACTTAAGCTTCGACAGTCCAATATTGATAAAGCTAGCGGCGCAGGGAGGAATTTTCCAGAGCCGTTCTCATCTCATTCCATCTCATTCTAGCTGCATCCTTCATCGCAAAGACGGCCAAATCTCACCTTCAACCTGCAGCGAGGGCCAGTTCTGATCATCGCGATATCGAGCGCGACCGTGGTTCGCGATAAGACTCTTCTCAACCGAAAAGAACGAACAGATAGCCCGACGATACACGTACACCGGCCACCACAAAGGGACGCGCAAGATGGCGACACAACCGCAAAAAGCGACCATCAAGGGGTCAACCGCAGTCCCGGGGATCTACCAACTCACAATCATGACCGTCGAGCCCATCTTCGCGATCCTGGGCGCGGTCATGACGCTGCACGCGCCGAACCAGTATCAGGCGGGGCTGACGCGTAACTCGCACACCTACGCGCCTCACACGCAGTTTCTCTTCACCCAGCTGAGCGGAGGATGGCTCTATTTCGCCTTCATGGAGGGCGTAGTGCTGCGGCTCTTCGACGACCTAAATCTCTGGCGCGTCGTCTGTACGGGCATGCTCCTGAGCGACGCGGCCTACATGCACGGATCGGCACAGGCCATTGGGGGCTGGGAGGTCTGGTTGAAGTACCAGGAGTGGACTGTTGAGGATTGGGTCATCTTTTGGTCGACGGCGCCGATGGTTTTGGTTCGGATTTTGATTGTGCTTGGAATTGGTGTGAGGACATCTGCCAAGGGAGTGAAGGCGGAGTAATCGCGCTCAAGGAATGCAGTCCGGTTGTGGTAAGCGTTGTGTCTCATTCCTGGCACTCTGTATGTAAATTATAGGGCAAGGAATCGCCTATCGCAGCCCCATGTTAGACTTTTGGTTCATTCCTGGTGTAAATAGTTCATCTCACAATTTGAAAGCGAAGTGTTGGAGCTACAAGAACTGACGTCACCCGTGTTCGCTGAGTTGAAAACCTCTAGTAGCTTTGACATGCCGTACCTAACGCCTCGCCCATGACTCGCGCCTGAGGCAGTGTCAAGCATTGATAAATCGCGTGGACCATTCAGTGCCGCTAACTACTTGCACATACAGCGGAGGTCAGTGGTGTTTCAAATGGCACAAGTCTATTGGGTGTGTAATCTATCGCGTTGCTTGCAGGTTGTTGTCCCCTTGAATCTCAAAATTGCCCAACTAGATAGGCATCTTCAACGGACTTCAAACGGCCTTAGCTACTTTGAATCCAGAATACGGTGGTACTGCAAATTCTGTCTTAGTTTGAAGGGATCGTGGTAGTAGACGTGTTTTCAACTCACGAGGTAGAAGGCTAGCAATTGCAAGCTTGGCAAGCACTCGTAGCGCAAGTATCGCCTGTGACTTCCGCAAGAACGCATGCATTGTGTATAGGTTCAATGCAGCAGCATTGCTTGGCAGTGGCAATGCCTAAGAAGGTAACCGCAGCAACGAGTAAGGAGGTAACGCGCATGTTGACAGAGCTGCAGCTAACGCCTTTGATGATTGGATTGGAAAATGAACGGTGGCGAATGAACTCCTGAGGTCAGTTGAGGTATCACAGAGACTATTTATGTTCCAAAAGATGGCCGGTTTCTGTTGTCGTGTGATGGGCGTCGGCATCGTGTAAGGTTCCGTCGGACGGCTTAATAGTATAAGGTTTCCCTAAGCGGTGAAGTTCTCCTAGTTGGGAAACTGAGGCGACTTTTACTAGTTGGAAACGTGCACAGGTGGGTTTCTCATTTCGGGCTTTGCAAAGAACACAATTCTGCATGCAAGCTGGGCAGCTGGGACAGGTCATGGAATGAATTTCACTAGCCGGGCGGGTAGTGAGAATAGACGACGATATCGACGACGACGACGACAGCGACGACAGTGACGACGACGACGATAACGACGGCGACGATAGGTATAGGGAGAAGGAGGAGGAGAGAGACAGGGACGATAGGGATAATAAGGATAATAACTACCTCACCTGTAACACTTCTACCTACGTGAAGACACCCTACACGTGAAGACACTAAATTCAAGAGTATACTAGATTTCACTTACAGCAAGGCAACCTTCCTTGATGATACTAATAGGTTTTTTACCACTAGGGTAGAGCAGAAGGGTTCTTTCAAATATAGAGGTCGCTGGGGAGTTCTTTTCTGAATGCCAAGCTATGTAGATCACGTTAAATGCTTGCAAGATTATGTAACATAATTCCTGGTGACGAAGTCGGAGGTGTTGGTTCACGTCCGCCATGTGGCTGGGATTGATTGGTCAGAGGTCTGTGGGTACTTACTACAACAGATGATAACCTCCATAAACGCTTTCATTCTCCTAGAGCTTTTCCATTTTAGATCAACAGCGTCGATCTGCAAGATGCTTTGTGCCGTGTGTCTCAAATCCCTCGAGAGCTACGTCGACCCTTCGTCGGTTGAGATAGTAGGCGTCCCCGGCAATGCCCGGCCCCCAGAAGGGGTCGCGCCAATAACGGAGAGCCAAAGACAAAGACATGCAAGATGTAAGATATTTAAAAATCAGGTGTTACGTCTCACTAGCATGCTCACATGCTCATTCAGTGTTATCTGATCCCGAACGCCGATTCGACCGTGATGAATATGCGTACGGGCACCATAAAACGCCCGAATCATGGTCGGAATCAGCAGCAGAAGGTTGCGTAATATGCAGCTCCCTACCAGTGAGAACTGAATACACGGAGGGTATGGCAACTTTGGGATATTTCACCTGGATCAACATTTGCCTCAGCCTAGAAACCCACACGGGGAAGACATGCCTCAATATGTACATCATTTGTGGGAACTATTCTTATGAACGCTATGGCCGGTTCTTGTCATACTCAAGTCAGTGTCGTCCGAATACGTATTATGGAAACAAGTAAAAGAACTAACCCAACTCTACAGCAATCCAACGTCGCTTCAACAACATGATTTCAGAGTTCTCTGATGCTCCGGGTACATGGGCTACCATCCAGCACTGGATGCGGTGTTGCGACGACAAGCATTCTCTGTGCAAAGTCCAGTCGACCTTTATTCCGACACGCCTCCTGAAGCTACATACGAGCGGTGGTGTGAGAAGTTTCCGCTTAGCCCTGCGCGAAGAAATTGAGCCGGGATCGAAGTACCTTGCGCTAAGCCATTGCTGGGGAGACAAATCCTGGGACCTGGATCTCACACTTAGAGCTTCAACGCTGACAGAGTTATCGAGAGGCAAGCCACTATCTTGTCTTCCAAGGACGTTCAAAGACGCCTTCGTGGCCCTGGAACGGCTTGGTTTACAGTACATATGGATAGACCGCTTGTGCATATTTCAAGACTCCGAGGTTGACTGGAGTCAGGAGTCCTCATCGATGCATCAAGTGTTCAAGAGTGCATATCTTTGCATCGCAGCCTTGGGTGCGGAAAACGATGAAGGGGGCCTTTACTTTCAACGGCTTCCGAAGGATATCAAGCCCACTGTTATCGACTTATCTCTGTTTGGCACGCCAGACTCATATGTTAACGAGTGGGAGATTTTCTTGCTTCATCAGAAAAGCCTCGAACACGCAACTCTATGTAAGCGCGCCTGGATCTTGCAGGAAAGAGTCTTGAGTCCACGGACAATATACTGGGGTAAACAGCAAGTTTTATGGGAGTGCCATGAAATGCATTGTTCTGAGAGCCAGCCTGATGCCGACTGGTTTGGTGCTAGCTGGACTCGCCAAGAGGACCTCCGAAGTAGAGGGCCTAGCAACCATCAACCCGCATTCAAATATCTAATGCCTCAATGGCCGAGATTTCCTTTTAGGGGACCCGAACTCCTTTACAGTCAATGGCGTGAGCTGCTTGGGTATTACACGAAATGCCAACTTACCAAATCACGCGATAAGCTGGTGGCGATATCGGCCATTGCAAAAGAAACAAGAAGCTTCTTGGGAGCCCTTGGCGAAGAAACCAGATATTTGGCTGGGATATGGGAGGCCGAATTACCTGGAGCTTTGGCATGGCGTGTGCATCCAGACAGTGTATGCGGGAGACGGCCGGTCGATTACCGGGCACCTTCATGGTCTTGGGCCGCAGTAGATGGGAAAATCACGAGTTTCATTAAGTCTCCTGATGGCAACTCATTGGCCGAAGTCATATCAGCGGAGACAACTCCCCTGACAGATGATGAGACTGGCCAGGTTACGGATGGCGCCATTACACTTCAAGCTATAGTGCTGCCGGCCACAGTTGATGACGTTTACTCATGCCCGGAATGGCACAAGCGGATGAAAGCAATCACGTCTCGTCAAGTCACGTTGTCAAGCTTTCATGAGCCTGGGCTTCAAGCTATATATGGATCTATGCTTGAGTCCATGGCCCAAGCCTGGGTTTATTTCGACACTTACGATGACATTTGTGCCGACATTCAGTTTGTACCTTTATGTATGCGTTGGTTTTCGTCTATCTTGGGACTCGCCTTGGTCCCAGGGGAAGGGGGGTTCAGGCGGGTTGGTGTGATTGTAGTCAAAATCCCGACTGATAAGGAAGCAGCCTTGGCATTCATAGGTCACCTTCCTAGACAGAGTGTGGTTATTAGATAGTGGACTGTTTTTTTTCTTTAAGATCCTATATGGCTAGTATCGTCGTCGTCACCGCCGCTATTATTGTCTTACCAGGTTGTAATTCTTTTAACCATCGTCCTCGATTGGAGTAACCCTGTTCACAGGTAATAGTCGCGCAGACAGGGAAATCAGGTAGTCTTGCAAGAAACTCTCGTAACACATTTAATAGATATCGATAGAGCAGGTACACATAAGATTTGGCATCACAACACTTCAAGCAAGGACGTAGGGAACGATTAGGGGTGGTATAAATCAAAGACTCACACGACGTGCAAGACATGGGTAACACAACGGGTTGTCACCTGGCCAGATCGTAGAACCCTCTCGGTACGGTGAGACAATGTCAGTACCACATTTACATAGCCTCAAACACTAGGCCTTGGAGGTTGTGATAGAAAAATGAAATGCAATTGCTCGCTTCCTGAAAACTGCCCAGGCCTTCAAAGTCTTATTCTAGCCTTCCTTTATTCCACCATTTGGCATCTTCCACCTCGGCCTCACCCGTCTTGATCTGTGTCACCACACTCTTACTCCTCGCCAAAGGATCAACCTGCCGCACCACAAACTCGTCCAGATACCGCCCATTCGGCGGCGCCCGCGATTCCTGTCGCAGGCTCGCCTCACTCCCAACCCTCGACCTCCTGTCCGGCTCCATCTCCAAGTCGTCGTCCAGCTCGACGCTCTCCAACCGCCTGGCCTCGCGCGTGACCTCAATCTCCTTGGTGACAAAGATGCCGTCCCCGAAATCGCCGAAGTGCTTCCGCAACACGGGCCAGAAGATGGGCACGCTGCACGCCACCATGGCCAGGTCGACCTCGACGCAGGCGATGACGACGCTGATCGGGGCGTACCACGTGTAGTCGAGGGTCGGCAGGGTCGCGGCCTTGTGCTGGACGACGGAGATGAGGCGGACGACCGAGATGGCGTTGACGATGAGGCCGATGGTGAGGAGGATGAGCAGGCCGAGCTTGGACTTGAGCGAGGCGTCGCGCTTGAAGTAGAGGGGCACGGGGATCGCGAGGACGAGGAGGTCGAGGATGACGTTCAGGGCGGCGTGGCTCGCGTAGGTGCCGTAGAAGACGTCGGCGTCGAGGGAGCCGTAGCCCCAGCGGGCGGCGGGGACTTGCCAGTCCCAGTAGGCGCGGATGGGGTAGCAGGGGATCCAGCCGAGGAAGCTATAGGCGATGGCCCAGAGTCCGGTGAAGAGGATCATGGCTTTGCAGGCGCTGCGGAGGAAGCCGGGCTGGTCGTAGATGCGGACGTACTGGAAGAGCAGGGATAGTTTGATAAAGGCTGTTGACATCTGGTAGGAGGCACTCGTGATGTAAAACGTCTGAAATGGCCAATGTTAGTTGGGCAATTGTTGATAGATCGGCAACCGGGGGGGACTCGTCATGGGGCTCGTACGCAGAGATAGTTTTGCACGTCTGAAGCTGTGAGCTCGTAGAGGTGCTTGCCTAAGCCAAAGGAAGTCGCTTTGCCATGTGTCAGCCAAGAAGCCATTGAGATGATCACATCAGAGATGTGATAACTTACAAACACAAGCACCGATCGTGCCAGTTGTTGTCGTCAACAACGATAATACGACAAAAAGATCGTCCCATCCCAGAGCCTTAACCACCATCCCCCGCGTGTACATACGAAAGGCGACACATATCCATGCGACGACCTAGAGCGCCAATGTCAGAACACACGAATAGATTCACATTTCCGACGGAGAACCATACCTCGAAGGTGATGGCGACACCCAGGATCGTGCCCTTCTCGTTCACCAGCGGCTTTGGCTCGTGGGAGTTGTCGTATCCGGTGCCGAACAGCGTATATATCGTTTTTCCATCCATGGCTGTCAAACCACGGTGGGGGATCAAAACATTAGACAGAAAAGAGAAGTGAGTCTGACCAAACCCAAGCACCAAAACTTGGGAACAGGTCAAGAAGCCGTGGGGTGATCAGTGCAGGAAAAGACTAGCCAGAGGAAGCAGGCGAGTTATGTGAATATCAAGATAGAGACAAGCCCCATCCCTTCTCGAAAGAAAAGAAACGAAGAGAGGTACACACCAACAAGACGACAACGGTTCTAGCCAACAACCGATCTGCCCGTTCCGGGTCCGTGGTATTATATTCTGCTCTGCTTCCTCCAGCAAACGAGTCCACAGATAGCTCGAGACGAGCACCAGAGCAGCATAGTGCCTGCCCAGGAACCCGCTCGCCACCCTTGCTAACCATATGCCGGACGTCAATAAAGCCCTGCTGGGGCCCGGGGGGCTACCCTACTCCACAGTTCAAACCATACCCCTTTTTCTCCTAACGCGTGCCGGGGTGAGGGCGCCATCCTCGAGGGAGGATGCTGCTGGCTGGCTGCTGCACTGGAAAATTCCGCGCTGCAAGCAGCTGGATCGCGGTGGATGGGAGGACAAGCATCAAGGCTCTTTGCTGTCAAAGGGGGCCAAGGGGGAGCCTGGCTTAGTGGTGCTGATCTCTTCTTTCACTTCTTGCTTTCCCCCGATGGAATGGCGTCCGTGCGATTGCAACCCCAACCCTGACATGGCGTGGGAAAGAAGAGTAAGACATTGTGGATTGAATCGGTCGTCTCGTCGTCCAAACAGCAGCTGGCAAGCTGGGTAGAGGCTGCGGCGCCAATTGCTGGGCTGGAAGAGTGCAGAAAAACCTGCTGGGGTTCGAGGAGATTAGCACAATTGTGCATGAAGCATGGCGCCGCAAGCCACGTTGTCACCATATCATCCAGCCAACCTTTAAACATCCTCGAGGCGCTAGAGAGGAAGCACGGGGCGCTGGGCAGTTTCTTTCGAGGCCGTCCGGCGCCCGAAGACCCGGGAACAAGTGCCTGCACTAACACGCTCCAATGCATATTTCATCAACGAGACGGTGGCAGATCTTCTGCTTTTGGGCGATGGTCTCCCCCGATTATGGTTATCGTCTAAGAACGTGGCTCCGGACTGTGGCTGGGGTTGGGGAAATCAGATGTACTTTGTACAATTAGCCCGACATGTGAAGGACTACCAGGAAACACCCTCCATCGGTGATATTTCACGACTTGTGGAAATGAATGACATTCACTGTTGCATGGCAAGTGACGGCAGAGAGATAGAGGCAGCAAGATTGAAGGCACAGGCGGACGACCCCGGTCCCTTGCGCTGTGACGAGAGCCCCGAGTCAGTGACCGTCACCCGCTAGAGTGACCGCGTGTTTCAGCGAATGTAGGTCCTTTTTCTGCTTCCATCGCTCTAATTCACTGCAGTATGCAGTACAGATAAGGCAGTAAACCCTCAGAAATATTGGCTAAAGATGCCCGAGATATCCGGGACGCAGCTGTCAAGTCGAAGAGTTCACGTCGCTTGAAGCTTGTTTGACAGCATGTGATGTGTGTGCGTACGTCCACGATGAAGAAGGTCTCGACTGCAAAGGGGGGGGCGCGGCAGCGGCTCAGTCCAGGAATCCACGTAATGCATCGGAGTATGTTCCGCCTAGTATTCCAATTCTACGAGTCAAAACACTCATAACATCTCGTCTTAAACCGTCCAAGAATCAGGGCTCGACAAGAGCCAACCAATGTGCTCACCCACGACAGATAAAAAAGAGGAGACGGCAATATCACAGCTGCGTGCCATCTTAACACCCTTCGAAAATTCAAGATCTTGAAGTCTCGTCTATCGCCGTGGGCCTCGTGGCTCATACGCCTCCGGTTTTACAGCTCCGGAGACGAGCACCACCCTCCACATCAAATTTCGGAGGCAACTTCTCGCGACTCGAGATCGAATTGGTGTGACGTCCGGCCGTGATGGGGGGAAGGGGGGGAGGTTACCTCGCGGTGCAATCGAAGGCTCAATGGCTCATATCCACGTGCTCTCCAGTTGCACCACAGTAACCCAGGGAAGCAGGGGAGGCGAGTTGGAGCTTTAGCGGAGGTCAACGCGCAAATGGCTGCCCCGGGGTCGCCCACGGCGAGATGACCCCGAGTGATGCTCGATTGTGCAAGTTTTCCGGCGTGGATATTCTAGAATACGGAGGTCGCGGTTGAAAGTATTCGTATATTAGGGGGGCCCTGCCGCCGTGCGAGTATAGGTAGGTTTTTATAGTTTTAACTATAGTTAATCTTTTACCTAATTTAGTAGTAACTTTAGTTACTTAAAACGAGGATACTTTAATTAAAAATTAGCCTATACTATTATTTTAGATTAAACTACTTTTTTAAGTATAATTAAAAAGAGGGGGGGGGGCTTTATTTTAAAAAAAGATACTACTAATACTACTATATAATATTAATATTTATAATACTTATTAAAATAAGAGAATAGGATCTTAACTTTATAAAGGTTAAGCTAAACGTTAATTACTTAGTTATACTAAAACTTTAAGATATTTTATAGTATTTTTACTTTAATATAAGAAAAAGCTATTAATTATAGATAGAATTTAAAGTAACTTATATTTAAGGTATTTATATTAAATACTTTATAAAATAAGTACTTTATATAGATTATTAAAAACCTTAAGGTTTAAATTATTAATATTCTAATAAAAAACTTATTTATAAAGTAATACTTAATATAATAATTAGCTAATATAATTTACTATATATTTATTAAAAGTAATTTAATTATTTTAAAGTTAACTATATATTAATATTTAAAAAGTAAAAGATTTTAAAGCGTTAAACTAATAATAAAACTAAACTTAAATAACTAATAAAAGAGATAATATTTTTAATAAGTTTTTAAATATAGCGCTTAGATAATTAAAAACTAAAAAAAGGTTATATAAAGTAATAAAATAATAATAATACTTAGTATAGTTTATAAGAAGTAGAAAGTATAATATAAGCTAAAAGAAGTATTTAACTACTATTATATTTAATACTACTAAAAGGGGAAATATAAGTTTATATTCTAAAGCTATTTCTATTAGTATAAAATAGAACTTTATTATATATAGCTATTAAAGTCTAAAGCTATATAAGATTAATATAAATATTAGATAGATTAATATAATAACTACTATAAAGCTATAAATTAAGTAAGATAAGGGCCTCTAGCTGTTCACTATAATTTTTACCTACTTAGAGCGATAGACCTCCTAACTCTACGCCTCCTAATAATACACATAGCCTTTAGTTATATAATCGTAACACTAGACAACTTCACAATCTTTAACTTCACTTCAGTAACAATATAGTTTATAATTACTTAATTACTTAATTACTACAGACTACTAAACTATTAACCTATCCTCTCTCTTACGTATTACTTATACTACTAATACTATCCTTATTACTACTTTGCTATTTACTATAGTAGCTTCTTTAGAAGTAAGTTATTACTATTATTATAGTCTTCTTATTTAATTAAGCTAGCTAACGCTTTTAGTATACCTTACGTTATTTATAAATAAAGTAGTATGCTAAGCTAATAAGCCTAGCTATAGCTATACTATTATTAGTAATACTCTCTCTATTAGTTAGTATAAGCTATACTTACTAATATTCCCCTAGAGGACTACCTCTATTTTAGTATTATAGAAGGCTTATTTAAAAAAAAGCTACTTTATAAGGTATATAAGTACTTTATTTACCTCTACTACTAAGTTTATATACTTACTATTAATTAAGTTATATATTATAAAATCCCTTATAGGGGTATTAATAAGAGCTCTCTTAAGTATTATTCTAATTATATACTCTCTATATATCTTAGATTATATAAAGAAAGAGCAAGTTATATTAATTTAATTAATATTAAACTTTATAGTAAGCTTTTATATATTATTTATATTAATAGGCGTACTATAAGGCTTAAGGTATCTATATATAAGGTTAAATACTAATATTATAAACGTTTCTTATAAGTTAGTAAAGAAGAGGAAGAGGAATAGGTATAAAGCTCTATATATAGTAAAGCTTTTTATACTTCTAGCTATAAGAACCTCTTATAATAACTTCTTTAGTTAAGGAGTTATCTCTATTTAGTAGTATTACTAGGTTATAAGAGCTTTAATAACCTCTTTAGCTCTAATATAATTAGCTTTACTATATATAGTACTACTAGCTCTACGCTATATAGCTAGTACTATTACTATTCTACTAGTCTATTTAGCTAGGGTATACGTTTAACTTTATATAGTAATATTTAGAGGGTTTACTTACTAGTAGGAACGTATAGGGTTTCTATACTATTTTCCTTAATTAGTAGAAGGTATAGGTTAAAGTACCTATATAGTGTTTCTAGAATTATACCTACGTATAGGGTGAATTTTACTATAGTCTTTTTATAGGGGGGCTGCGTTATAACTATAAACTTAAGTAAGATAAGAAGCTATAGAAGTTATAAAAGTATTATATTTATAGAGAAAGCTATTAAAGCTTATATAGTAAAAATATATAGTAGAGAAAGATATTATAATATAAAGCTTAAAAAAAAGTAGTATTAATTAATATTAATATTAGTATAAAGCTTTCAAACCTCTTTTTATTACTTTTATAAAGTAATAGTAATATACTTATAGAGAAAGAGTTGAAATAATTATATAAAAGGATAATACTAGCTTTTATATTAAGTATTAAAACTATAAATATCAAGTAAAGTTAAGTATATAGCTTTTATTATAATTAGTAAACTCTCTAGATCTCTTAGTAATTAAGCTACTATAAGTATATTTTAAGTAGAAGCTATATCTTATTAGTATTATAAGCTATATATACTTAGCTTATATATAGAGAGAAAAATAAAAAAACTTCTCTATTAAAAAGTTATAATACTTTATAAAGTAAGTTTAGAGAAATATTTAATAAGTAATTTAACTAAAAGGGAGTAATAAATATAAAGAAGAAATACTTCTATTATTATTAATAAGTAAAGAAAAAGAAAAGTTAAAAATAAAGATTATAAAGTTTCTAATAGAAGAAGAGGAAGAAGAAGTAAGAGTAGTTACTATTATTAATTTATAGTAAGAGGTTATTAATAAGATTAATAGCTTTAACTTAGAGGATAGTATACTAAAGTAGTATTAATATACTAAAGAAGTAGAATAATTTAAAATTAATAATAATACTAATTTTAATAAAGAAAATTCTAATATTAAATAAATAGAAGTAGAAGAGTTTAAATATAATATTAAATTAATAATATATTATTATACTAAGTTGTTTTAGTAATATAGTAGAAATTTAGTATTTTTTTATAATTATTGAGTTTATAGTTATAACGCAGCCCCCCCACAAAAAGACTACAGCAAAATTCACCCTATATGCAGGCATAATTCTAGAAACACTATATAGGCACTTTAACCTATACCCTCTACTAATTAAGGAAAATAGTATAGAAACCCTATATGTTCCTGCTAGTAGGTAAACCCTCTGAACATCACTACATAAAGTTGAATATGCGCCCTGGCTGAATAGACTAGCAGAATAGCAATAGCGCTAGCTACGCAGCGTAGGGCTAGCGGCGCCGCATGTAGTAGGGCTAATTATATTGGGGCTAAACGGGTCACTAAGGCTTGTATAGCCTAGCGACAGCTTCACTAAACTTTCTAGCGAGGTTCTGCAAACGCTACTATATGAGAGATAACTCCTCAACTAAAGAGGTTATTAGAAGAGGTTCTTATAGCTAGAAATATAAAAACTCTGCTGCTACGCATAAAGCCTTATACTTATCCCTCTTCCTCTTCCTCTTCCTTATCCTTAAACCTATATTAATAACTTATTCTTATAACCTATAATAAATCCTTTATAATATCTACACTACGTAAGGAATATAAGAACACTAACCTTGCGCAAGGTATACCCTTCTTTAAGAATATAGCTAGGGATATCACTATATAGAATAATATCTATATACTAGATAAAACCCTTAAGTTTAGTATATACTTTATCCTTAATTAGAAACGCTTTACTAAGGTTATATTAAATAGAGCCTTTAGTAATACCCCTCTAAGGGACCTTATCTACTAAGCGATTATAGCGATAATAAGACCTAATAGCTTTAGCGTAGAGGCTATATGTATCTCTAGCTATCCTGAGGAGTAGCCCTTCTTCGCGTAAACCCTTTATAATGCTAAGGTAGATGCAGCCTAAGCCCTAGCATAAGCTTAGTAGGGATTAGTGAGTGCGCCTTACGCTAACTGATAGAGAGAGCGTTGCTAACGATAGCACAGCTACTGCTAGGCTTATCAGCTTAGTATACTACTTTGTTCGCGGACGACGTAAGGCATACTAAAGGCGTTAGCTAGCCTAATCGAATAAGAAGATTAGTAGATAGCGAAGTAGTAATAGAGATAGTATTTAATAGCAGCGTAGGTGATACACGAGAGAGAGGATAAGTTAATAGTTTAGTAGTCTATAGTAATTAAGTAATTAAGTAATTATAAACCATATTATTGCTGAAGTAAAGTTAAAGATTGTGAAGTTATATGTATATATAAGTGCGGCTGAGGTTGGGAGAGTTACGATCATATGACCAAAGGCTATGTGTATTGTCAGGAGGCGCGGAGTTAGGAGGTCTGTCGCTCTAAGCAGGTAAAAATCATAGTGAACGGCCAGAGGCCTTTTTATAATTATAGTAGTAATAAAATTAACTATATATACTATACTAAAGTAAAGAGGTAATTAAAGTAAGTAAGTAAAGCTAGTAGTAGTACTAGTTAATATTCAGCCAGCCTCTAATTAGGGTACTATGAGAAAAAGTAGGACTATATGAATACTTTTCTGCAACCTCTATAGATAAGTATGAGCTTCGTTGACGAGATATGAGGTATGACCTGTGCTCCAGCAAAGCGAACAACGGCAGCAAGGCCCGAAACATCAGCAAACAGTGCGCTGTTATCAGTCCTCGACGAGAAAATGAAATCTCGCCAATCTATCGACTGCCTGTACGCTCGGACGCTTCTGATATTATCAAAAAAGGGTCCAACGAAATAACGTACATACGCATTCTTCTCACCGAGAGCCAACGCACCTATCAAACACTGCAAGACTGAATCATTCACCGAAAGGCCCACGTAAGATGGGGGACAAATACGTCAACTGTCAAAAGACGTAGGTTTCGCACGGGACAGCCTTCCGCGGGCGATCCTGAGCCGGTTTTTCTGTCTGCTTGAGTCAGCTCTTCCACGGCTGTGCCGCGTCGTCGACGGTCACTTTACGGGTGGATTGAGGCTCCATCCGGATTGCTCCTGTCAGTGATGCTGGCCAATTTACATAAAGTGCTGACTGACATGCGCTGGGGGTCACGGGGTTGCCACTGAAGGAACAGTAAGAAACAAGAGTGGGGGAGGGCAAAAGACGACCTCTCGGCGACGAAGGATGCTTCAATGCTCCAAAATTCAGAGCGTCTAGGGAAGTTCTGGCCTGCCCCGGTGGCGCTGAGTGCCACGCGGGCCGTTGGGATCGAGGGATGTTGCCGGTAGACTGGTTACGAAGCCATTGCTTCTCAGAGAAAAATGTCGACGATGCTGGGATTTCTCCTGTTGGCTGTGTTGAAGCTTACTTGCTAGCTGATTTCATGTCTATGAAGTGCAGCGGAACGGGCGCTAATTTTTTCATCTTATCTCTTTCCCGGCAGGCAGACGCGATGAAAGTGCGGATAGGGCTCAACTTTGAACATTCGAGAGCGACAAGCCACAGCCTTAATCCAACTCATTCAGAACACGCGAGTGAGGATCGCAAGACACAGCCATGTCTTTTCGCCCAAGCCACATATCGAATGATCCCAAAAACAACATACCGTCATCGTCCAGACAAGATCCCCCATCGCAACAGAGTTCAGCGAGATCGCCAGAATTTCTCCTAAAATGTCACGCTGCCCTTCCCGGAGGACCGACAAGCCAGCCAGCGCGCCCCCAAACCCAAGTCAGGACCTGTCACACCAAGGGTGGGTTTACGAAAATCTCGGAAAGTGGGCAATCCAACCCGACCATTCTCGTTGGCAGGAATTCGAGATTGGAAACCTTTCAAACAGCGGAGCCCTGACTAGACTGGACCTCTGCTCTGAACCTCCGGCGCGACTGCCGTGCCGCATTCCGCTGCAGATTTGAGTGTGTCTGCTGTGTGCTTGTGCGCAACAAGCATCAAGAAAAAGAAAGCAAGAAAAGTGGCGGATCTTGTTTGACAGCTGCAAGACATTCGTTCCCAATCTACTCTCCCCCTCCCCGGTTTTTTTTTTGCCCTTTCTTCGGCTTCGAGGCCTTTTCGTCTCGTCTAACCAAACAAACGTTCGAGACTCGACCGTCGATCTGCTCAAGAAAACCACGCGACAGCGCTGGGGGAAGAAACATATTCTGAAGCAAGGTTTCCACATTCCCTTTCAACCCTCCCGGACGATGCAACACGTGGGTTTCTTGCAACGACGAAACTTTAGAAGATGTCAAAACAGACGTCAATCAAGTGTCATTCATGACGGGCGCGGCGGTCGAATCATTGCCCGGACCCCCCTCTTTAATGTTGCACGAATCGTCCGAACATTTGTTTTCCTGTCATCGTGATCGGGAAGAGCTTTGGCCGCCAAGACATGGAATGAACGTCGATTTGAGAGAGAAACCAAACCTTCGCGCAGAAACATTCGCTGAACGGGTTGCAATGATGGTGCACAAACACCACATGATAACCTCCAATGCATCGTGGTGATAGTTTAGACGAGGAAACGTACCTGAGAGGACCATTGATAGGAACCCAAATCGTAGAATCGATCTTCTGCTCAGTTCACACACGCGCGATGTCACCCACGCCCCATCTCATCACGACATCGCCCGCCCCATCACCGTTGCACAACTCCTCCTTATCACATCTTCACCACAAACCATCACAGAGCTTGGACCTCGAGATATGCCAACTTCTTCCATTCCGACATCCGCAATCCATCCCGCTGCCATCCCATCACGAACCTCAATCAAAGACACCCCAGGCCTCTTTCTCACGCCTGTAGCCGCCTTCAACCTCCACGAGTAATGCGATCTTCAGGCCCCCTTCGCCAAGACCACCCCAGCAGCCCCGTCTCACGAGGCGGTCCAAGCAACGAAAACCACGAAATCCAGGCCCGCCCACTCCTCCTCTCCAATTGGCGAGGCGCCTCTAAAAGCGTGCGTCGTACCTTGCAGTGCCATTCCGGCGCACGTTCCCCTTCGAAAGGGCAAGACGCAGCCCACTCACTCTCCATGATCCATCACGCAAAATCAAGACCATTCCCCATTCAACCTCCAGTCTTCGATCAAATCACGGCAACTGTCCGGCAAGCAGGAGACAGACCAAGGCAGCATTGCCACGCTGCCACGCTGCCACGCGCCGCCCTGTTCCCGGGTCCAGAGCAGACCCAAACTCTCTGCATCACATCTCGTCCACCCATCTCACTCTCGATCGTCAACCACGCCAGCCCAGAGTCACAACACTAAACCATCCTCCCCCTCTCTCGAACCCACAAACATGCAACTCACCAAAACCTCTAAAACACAAAAAAAAACCACGCGATGTGTATGACGTCCACAGGCCAATGACAAACCCGAAAGCGACCGGAGGGCCAAGACCGCGGAGGTCCTCTCTGCGGCCCAGCATCGCATTCCTCGTGGAGAGTCATGGATCCCGCAAATGCACCATTTGCCGTGCACCACACCGCCGATCTTTGTTAACGACCCTGGCTTGCGCAACTTCCCCCGTCCGGACGACACTTCTTATCAGGGAAACTGGGGGCCGAGAGGGAAATGGATGAGAGACACACACAGGGACGAACCAGCTGAACGAACTCGACTTGACGACAGGCACCACGAACGCGCCGCGCCGCCTCGAATGACTGATTGTGAAATGATCTTCTTTTTCATTACTCGCTGCGGCAACACTTGCTTCTTTTCAGCACTCCAGCCTACCCTACTGACTCCATCCCCATCTGAAGGATGCATAATAAACCAGAACTACTACCTACGCAGGAAAATGCTAAGAACTGAACCCCCCTGTAATCTCCAAGAATATCTCCATACAAAGGGAAGAAAATGGAATAGTAAAAAAATAAAAGACAGGAGGAACAGGGTACCGCCTCCCCCCTCCCCCACGTGCAATGTAACCAAGATAAGGACGAAAACGCCCCCCTTTCTACCAAATCCGTAGCATATCGCGAACCGACAAACACGGCCCCGTACGCTCGCGCTCTTCTTTCTCGCCTCTCCCTGCGACAAGGAGCAAGGAGGCAAGCAAGCAAGCGGCAGCCCTGCCAGGCCACGCATTGCAATAACAAAGTGACAAAAGAAATAGCAACAGCCACCACCACAACCGCCCTTAATTAATCTCCCCCGTGATGTACCCAATCTGCCGCCGCCCGTTGACGCCCGCGCCCGCCAGCTGGCTCGCCAGGTTCGTCTGCCCGTCGACCAGCCGCCGCTGCTCCGTCAGCCGCGTCCGGAACCGGTCCTCCGCCTCGCGGTCCATCCGATCCACGTCCTCCCGCTCCGCGACCCGGATCGCAGACATGGCCTTGGCGTGGTCCACCTGCTCCGTCGCCATCTGCTTCTCCCACTCGAGCAGCATGCTCTGCCGCGTCATGACCAGGTCCTGCTCCGCGAGCTCCACCGCGCGCGCCCGCGTGATCGTCGCCTCTGTCAGCGCCGCCTGGTGCTCGAGGTCCGCGCTGCGCTCGCTGCGCTTGCGCCGCATCGCCGCCGCAAACACCTCCTCCTCGGCGCGCGCCCGCTCGTTGAGCGCGACCAGGTCGTCCGCCTGGATGCGCTTGCGCCGGCTGTCCTCGAGCTCCGCCTGCGCGGACCAGATCTGCGCCTGCACGGAGGCGAGCTCGGTGCTGCGCGCGATGGACAGCAGGTGGTCCTCCTGCTCGAGGTTGAGGCGGTCGAGGCGCGCGCGGCGGGTGCGCTCCTGCGCCTCGAGCTCGTCGGGCATGCCGCAGGCGCCGTCGGGCTGCGGGCCCGTGTTGGAGTAGTAGACGTCCTCGGCGCGGTTGGCGCGCAGCAGCTTGATGAGGGCTTCCTTGGTGTCTGACGCGGGCAGCACGTGGGCGACGTACATGGTGGGCGAGTACGTCATCTTGCCGTCGGTGAACTGGTTGAACTTCTTGTTGACGTGCTTCCACATGCCGGCCTTGAGGAGGGTGCGGCTGGTGACGAGGGGCTCCTTGGAGTCGAGGGCGAGGAGGAGGATGGACTTGCCGTCGGTGCGGAGGGTGATGTCGGAGCCGGCCTCGATGAGGAAGTTGGTGACGCGCTCCATGAGCTTCTGGCGCGCGGGGGTGAGGGGCTCGTTGTCGGCGGCGTGGCAGGCGAGCTCGCCGAGCGCGCTGCGGCCCCCGTGGAGGGTGCTGGGGAAGTCTGGCTCGTGGCCGTACTGGACGAGGACCTGGCACGCGGGGAGGTTCAGCTCGCGCGCCGCGTTGTGGAGCGAGCCGTCGTTGCTGGAGGCGCCTGCGGCGAGGAGGTTGGACATCATCTTGATAGCGAGCTCGCCGCCGGCTTCTGTGGATAGCGTGAGTGGCGTGTTGCCCTTAACATCGCAGACGTCCACTTCGGCGCCCTCGAGGAGCAGCATCTTGACGATATCAGGACGGCGGTTGCGGATTGCTAGTAGTAATGGCGTTGTCTGAGATAGGCGACTCTCGAAGTTGATCTTGGCACCCGTCTCGATGAGCATCTGGATAATGCCGCTGCTGACCTTCTTCTGCTCCTGGTGCAGAGCCCACATCATGAGCGTGACGGGCTCTTCGTCCACGTCTTCCATGACCTTGCACGGCATCATCTGGTCGTAGTAGTAGCCGGCGTCCAACAAAGCCTTCGTGATTCGGATAGACCGGGGGTATTGGGAGATGGCGAGGAAGAGGAGGGGCATGGATTCCGGCGGCGTGTACATCACGTCCAGTCGGGTCTCGCCGTCCGCGTAGTCAGTAAACATTGTAATTAGCTCCAAAGCTTCGTCTTCGGAGGTGGGGTTGTCGAAGATGCGGTAGAACGCTCGCGAGATCGACTCTGTGTTGGGCTTCTTCTCCAACAGCCGGTTGACGAGGAACGCGTTCAAGGCGGCTGCCGCGGATTGCAAGAGCATACCGTTGTCGTAGTTGACGTCGACCTTGTGGTCGAGGAGGATGTCGACGAAGCCGTTGGCGAGGCTGACGCTGTCGTCGGACTCGGACAGCGGCATGTCGACGACTTGGGTGAGGACAGAGCTTAGGCCATCGCCGTGCGCACCCTTTTGCAGGAAGCTGTGCAAGATGCTGAAACCGGTCTCCGTGAACCATTGTGCCGAATTGTCCTTCGTGAAGCCCTCCCTGATGGCGAGGTTGAGGTCCTCGCCGAGGATCTTGGACTCCAGCATCATTGCCAGCGGCCGCACCATGACTCTTCTCGTCGCGTCGATGAGTGTCTGGCAGTTGTTGGCAATGGGCGAAGCACCAAATCGGAGCAGTGACTTGATGAGTTTGAAGTCGGGTTCTTCCTCGTTGATTGCTTGGTTCAGAACGACGTGAAGGTCATCCGATATAGGCAGACCGGCCCGGAAGAGCGCGTCGATGATGGCGGCACGTGGTTCGCGGCTCAGTTTCCAGGCAGCCCTGAGAGCGCGGTTGAGCGTGGTGTGATTAGGCTTGTGTTGCTGTTTCCGTGTTAGAAATGAACTCAGGTGAGTTATGCAGAATACTTACCAGCTTCGTGCCGATGTCGACCTGACCCAACATCATTTTCAGAGTGTTGAGGAAGGCACTTCTCGTCGCAGCCCACACCGCCTCTCCCTTGTTGTAGTTCGGATCCGCACCAGCCTCCAACAGAGTCTTGACCAAGTCCTCGCCGTCATCCCCAAAACGGACGGCGGACGCCAGCTGGATATGAAGAGCCTCCCCATCCACGCCGTGAGGTAACAGTGCCTGAAGAATCGCAGCTCGCGTCTTGAGATTGCCGACTTCCGTAGCGGCCTGGAAACCTCGCTCGATGGTCGACTTTTTAGGCGTCGAGCTGCCGCTCAGTAGCATCGCCAAGACGTCGGCAGAACCAGATTTGCATGCCTCCACAATGGACTCCTCGTCGATCTGGGCACCGTTCTTCACGAGAATGCTGCCGAGCACCAAGTCGCCATCCGCAGCGGCAGCAAGTAGCGCATCCGAAAGAACCGTCCCCGACGCGCCGTGCTCCAACAACAGCGTGCAAATACTCGCCCTCGCTTCCTTGTCTGATAACATGGCCGCCTCCGCAAATGCGTCGTTCGTGATCGGTATCGAGTGCTTCTGCTTGAGAATCAGCTCGACGATATCAGGACGCTCCTTCTTGACAGCCGAGATCAGGGCCTCGCCGTCGCTGGTATTGGCCTTGAGTGATAACGTCCTCAACAACGGGATATCATTAGTGTATGTGTTGATAGCGAATCCCAGCGCCCGGTTTGCCTCCGCACTCGGCGCACCGGCTTCGAGCAGTTTCTCAGAGAAGTCGAGACGGTCCATGGGATCCGCGATGCGCAGCGCGTGGGGCAGAGCCGACGCCAGTGACGCCGGGCTGGGGCGAGCGGCGAAGAGCATGTCGGTAATTTGGGTGTCGCCGGCGGCGACGGCGTGGCAAAGGGCGGCGGCGTTGTGCGAGTTGACGTCGGCGCCCGACTCGAGGAGCACCTTGACGATCGACAGCTCGCGTTTTCCGGGGTCTGTCTGGAGGAGGGAGTGGACCTCCTTGACAAGGACGTCGTTGAACAGGGCCTTGTCCTTGGTCTTGGACAGGAGAATCTCGAGTTTCTCTGCCTTCTGCTCAGAGGACTGCATCATGGATAGCTCGTTGATGGCTCGGCCAACGGTTTGTGGTGAAGGTTTGCCGTGTTTCAAGAGCATGTCCAAAACAGGAGGGTCGTGGCTGTGGATTGCTACTCATCTTTAGTACCCTGCGTATGAGATATGTTATGACGACTTACCTGATGCCATGGCAATTCCGCTGTCTACGTTGATGTCCGCCCGGCCCTGAAGCAGCAGCACTTGCAAAAGCTTCAGGTCTGCCGGTCGATAGTTCAACACGTTGAGCATCGCCTGGGAAACCTTGCTCGACTCGAGAGTCGGGACGTTCGTAAGCAGCAAGGTCGCCATGTCTAACCTAGTCTGCGGGTCAGGCGTCGCAATTATCCTAGGCAGAATGCCGGCGGCGGTCTGCGGCGTGACATTCTTCTTCAACAGCGCGTTCAGCAGCCTCAGATCCTTTTGCATGACAGCGGCCACCAGCGCGGACCCGTCGTTCTCGTTGATATCGGTGTTGTACTTGAGGAACAGACCGATGAGATCCTCGTCTTTGAATTTCGGGTCCTCGTCGATGGCTTCTTGCAGCGCCTCATGCACAATCGGCCCGGTGAGGCCGCTGGTCAGGAAACACTCGACCATGCGGTACCTGTTCTGGCGGGACAGCGTCTTGGTGAGGGGGAAGATCTGCGCCAGCGTCTCGCTCGACGGCTGGCTGTTGAGCATTTCCCTTGTAATCGCAACATCACTTCGCATCACTGCAATCTGCAATGCCAGGCCGCCCTTATGGTCAACGGAGGCTACTTGGTGGCGTTCATACACCATCGATCGGGGCCCCTTCTTCACGTCATGTTCGCTGACCGGTCGGCCTCCCGGGAACACGGGGGTGAGGAGGAGCTTGACCGAGTCGACGTCGCCCGCTTCGGCCGCTTCGATGAGCATGTCGTCTAGCGCAGTGCCGCTCGCGCCCCTCCTCAATAACAAGTCCAGCAAAAGTCGGCGGCTCTCGATTGGCATATTCCTTGGGAGCAGCTCAACACACTCTGAAGCATGCATTGAGCTGAGTTCCGAGTTGCCGTTCAGTAGCGTGTATGCTACGTCGACCCGTCCGTTCTGGATGGCTTTCCGGATAGCCATCGCGTCCTGGTACTCGATAGAAACCCCGTACTTGACCAATAGATCGACCATGTCCTGGAACTCGGCAGCCGCCGCGTGGATGAGAGCGAGCGCAGGACCATCGCCATCCGTACCTGCACAAAGAAGCAACTCCGCGACCGCAACCTTGTCGTTCGGGTTCATCGACGGGTGATCCAGCAGTTGCGAGAACGCCTCATCCAGGCCTGGTCGTTTCGGCGGGTGGTTGCCCATAATGATCGCGAGGGCAATGTCGTGTCGTCCCTGGCTGATGGCAATCTTGAGCGGCTCCGCTTGGTTGTAGTCGCCATCGGCATCAGACCGACTCAGATGCAGGACCGTCGTCAAGCACCCCGCCTTCGTCGCTTCCACCATACACTGAGACAGCCATGTCGGCGGCGGCCGCGCCTCGGATCGCAACACAATGGACACCAGCTCGGCCTGCCGGCCCGAAGCGCAAGCCTGTCGGAAAACCTCCTGCGTCTCGCTGCTGCGAAGCACGCCGGCGCCGTACCTCAAAAGCAGCTCCACAATCTCGACATTTTCCGCGCGCATGGCCAACGGTAATGAGGCATCTAACGCAAAGTGGTCGGCGTGGGGTAGGAGGACCTGGATCATGTCCATCTGGCCGTTGTGGACGGCATGCTGGAGCAGCTTGCTGCGCTCGCCAAAGCTCTCCAGGCTCTTCCTCCTCGGCAGGATGCTCGTCTTGGCCTTCTGGGCCATGTTGACGTCGCCGCCGGACGAGACGAGCTGGACGATGAGGGCCTCGGCGACGCCGGGGGATCCGCCGTCGGTGACGTGCTGGTCGAGGGTGTCGAAGACGAGCTTGTAGTCCCACTTGGTCTTCTTGGAGGTGAGGACGCGCCTCAGGTTAGTGGTGGAGTCTGTCCGGCCGAGGACGGAGGCCTTGCGCTTGAGGAGCTCCTCGGCCCTGATGTCGTCCTCGGAGGTGCGGAAGCTGGGGGGGCTGTTGGGGCGCGTCAGCGGCGTCGGGGACGGCGGGGGCTCGAGGCCCCATTCCTCCGCGAACTGGAGGATCCGCGTCTGGCGGTCATCCTCGGTCGGCGGAGTCGGCATCAGGGGAGCCGGGAGGGGGGGTTAGGCGTGAGACCGTATGTTGGATGACGGGCGTCGGGATGGGGGGCCGTAGAGAGGCGGCGAATGCGAGGGCGACGGGTGAGAGGTGAAGAGAAGCGGCGAAAAGTATAAAAAAAGGAGCGTGAGTGAGTGTCGGAAAGGTGAGTTGAAGTTGAGATAGAGCAAGGCGAGGCTGAGGAGAGTGAGAGTTGGCGGGTGAGTGAGAGGAGAGGAGACGTGCGGCGCAAAGTTTCGTTTTCGTCCCAAGAATTTTCCCTTCTTCTCTTTCTGGCCCTCTTCACTCTTCTTGTCCTCTGGCAGATAGACTTTAGCAAGGTGCAGCAGAGACAGTCAGGCCAGGTGAACGGAAAAGACGGCCTTCAGCCGGTGGCAACCGGTGCTGGTGGTGGTGCGTTGGCTGCGATGGCATGAACGGGAAGTTGAGAACAAGCATCCAGGATCGACGGGTTGAGGTGACAGAAGGACGGGTAAGGTACGGATAGGTGGCAGGCCTGTTAGGGGGCAAACCACGGGACTGGAGACAGGAGAGGGAAGGGCTGGGCTAGGAGAATACGGGACGCGGGTCGAGTGGTAGAGGCGACGAGGGGGGCGAGAGAGAAGCAGAAAAAAAAAAAAAAGAAAAAAAAAGGAAAACGAGGTTGGATTGGGATTGGATCGTTGGGTTTGATGGGTCCGAGTCGCAACGTCTGGCGGCTTCTGGTTCGTTGCGGGCTCTCGGCTGGGAGATGCCGCCGCCCGGGGGGGGATTCAATTCAATGGGAAGAAGTGGGACACGCACAGTTCCCCCTGCGAGCTGTTGTCGTATGGATGAATGTTGGTGAGATGTCTTTAATGGTACGGATGCCCAGGGGATGAAAGATGAGAAGAAGCCGGATGACGGTCGGTGAGTAGTGAAGGTACCAAGGTATCAAAGTACCACAAGGTAAGGTGTTGAGGTGAGTGACAGAGGTTAGGTTAGGCGACGACAAGGTGATGGAAAAGATAAAAAAAAAAAAAAAAAAAACACAAAAAAAAAAAACACAAAAAAAAAAAAAAAAAAAAAAAAAAAAAAAAAAAAAAAAAAAAAAAAAAAAAAAAAAAAAAAAAAAAAAAAAAA
>JAKMXC010000699.1:0-27257 GCA_025328345.1 Colletotrichum sp. SAR11_59
ATATTAATATATAACATCTTATATAATAATAATAATATTTATAAGAATACTTACTTACTTAAATATTCTATATAAAATAAACTAATAGACTTTAAAGTATAAAACTTTATATAAAAATGCTCTATTTATTATAACTTATAACTATAATATTAATTATATAATATATATATTTACATAAGTACCTTATATAATTAGTAGTTTAGTAGGTTATATTTTAAGTTATCTTTCCCCTTACTTTTCCCTACTCTAAGATATAACCTACTAATAATATTAATAAGAATTATTATAATATATCTCTTCCCTTATTCTTATCTATATAAGTAAATACCTATAAATACTTAAGATTATTATGTTTTATTATAACTTAACTCTATCTATAACCTTATAGCCTCTAGCTGTTCACTATAATTTTTACTTACTTAGAGCGACAGACCTCCTAACTCTACGCCTCCTAATAATATATATAGCCTTCAGTTATATAATCATAATCTCTAACTACCTCTCCTAACCTTAGCTGCACTTATATATATATATAACTTCACTATCTTTAACTTCACTTTAGTAATAATATAGTTTATAATTACTTAATTACTTAATTACTAATTACTAAACTATTAACCTATCCTCTCTCTTACATATTACTTACGCTGCTAATACTATCTCTATTACTGCTTTACTATCTACTATTAGTCTTCTTATTTAATTAGGTTAGCTAACGCCTTTAGTATATCTTATATTATCTATAAGCAAAGTAGTATACTAAGCTGATAAGCCTAGTAGCAGCTATGCTGTTATTAGTAACGCTCTCTCTATTAATTAGCGTAAGGCGTACTTACTAATAAGCCTTATTAGGCTTATACTTAGGCTTAGGCTACGTCTACCTTAGTATTATAGAGGGTTTACGTAAAGAAGGGCTACTCTTTAGGATAGTTAGAGATATATATAGCCTCTACTTTAAGGCTATTAAGGGTATTTATTACTTTAATTATAGTATAGAGAAGGTCTCTTTTAGAGGTATTTTTAAAAGCTCTATCTAATACTACTATAATAAAACGCTCCTAATTAGAGTTAGAATACTTACTAAAATTAAAAGTTTTATTTAGTATATAGATATTATTCTTTATAGTAATATCTTTAGCTATTTTCTTAAAGAAGGGTATACTTAATATAAAGTTAGTATTCTTATATTCCTTATATAGTATAGATATTATAAAGATACTTTAGGATTTATTATAGGTTATAGGTATACTTTATACTTTATATAATACTCCTTAGTTTATAGTTTTTCTTAAATAAGGATAAGTTATTAATATAAGTTTAAAGGTAAAGAAGAGGAAGAGGGAAAGGTATAAAGCTCTATATATAGTAGAGCTTTTTATACTTCTAGCTATAAGAACCTCTTATAATAACCTCTTTAGTTAAAGAGTTATCTCTATTTAGTAGCATTTATAGTACCTTATTAGAAGGTTTAGCGAAGCTATCGCTAGGCTATAAGAGCTTTAGTAACCTATTTAGCCTTAATATAATTAGCCTTACTATATATAGCGCTACTAGCTTTACGTTATATAGCTAGCGTTATTGCTATTCTACTAGTCTATTTAGCTAAGGCGTGCGTTTAACTTTATGCGAAGGTTTACCTACTAGTAGGAACGTATAGGGTTTCTATACTATTTTCCTTAATTAGTAAAAGGTATAAGTTAAAGTACTTATATAGTGTTTCTAGAATTATACCTACATATAGGGTGAATTTTGCTATAGTCTTTTTATAGGGGGGCTGCATTATAACTATAAACTTAATCTATAACCTTATACTATATAGGTATATATACTACGCCTCTAAATACGCTTATACCTATATTAATAGTATTAAAGTTAAATATAACTATAGCTATAAACTTAACTTTATAGTAAGCTCTCCTCTCTATTAATATCTCTATCTATTTTAATATAAATATCATAGTAATAAAAGTAATATAAAATAGTATTAATATTCTAAGCTATTTTAAAAATATAGTTATAAAAAAACTTTATAAAAAAAGTATTTATTACTTTAATCTATTTATACTTTATATACTATTTCTATAAGTAGTTTTTAAAGTTACTAAAGAACGTTTTAATAAAGTTAAAATCTAATAAGTATATAAATAAGTATTATAACTTAACGTTATATTATTAATAAGTATCTTCTAACTACTTCTAGTTATATTATACTATATTATTTATAACTAAAACTAATTTTAAACTAAGAAACTTCTTTATTTTTAGTAATATAAAGTTCTTAATCTAAAATAAGAAGCTATTAATATCTATATATCTAAGATAAATAATATAATTAAGAAGACTATTAATAATAAAAACTAATAAAATATAGTATTATATATCTCTTTTTATAATATTTTACTTTAATAGTTTTATACTTTTTAACGCTTAGTTTATATATTTAGTACTACTTTAATAATTAATATTACTCTTATTAATAAAAATAAATATATTAGTAATATAGTTATAAATTAATATAATATATACTTCTTATATAACTTAGTTTTATTACTAAGTAATATATTAAATCTTCTTCTTCTTCTACTAAATCTTTTTAAAATAATAAGAGATTACTAATATACATATAGATAAATTAAACTCTTCTATAAAAAAACCTTAAACTTTATTAAAGTAGTAGTTAGTTTTATTATATAAAAGTTTAAAGATTACTTCTTTATAGATTAATATTATTTTATAATACTTAGAACCTACTAGTTAATATAGTTTTAGAATATTTCTAGATATTTTTTATTATTAATAATAAATTTAAACTATTAAGATATTATACTTAATAAGTTTTATAATTAACTTATTATTAAAATAAAGTATAAATAATAACTCCTTTAGCTAAGTTTATTACTTATTACTTAATAACTTTAATATTATTCACTCTATAATATTAATATAATTTTAATTAAATATAATATTAATAAAGAGGATAGATAGTAAGAAAGCTATATTATATATACTTTATATTACTAAATAGGTTTAATAATAAGATTTTTAGTATTAATATATTAGAAGTACTTTACTACTAGAAAATAAAATATAATCTTATAAATATTATATAATAAAAAGAATCTTATTAATAATACTAATAGTTAATTTATACTTAGATTTTATAATAATATATATTAATTTATTAATAATACTAACTAGATAAATAATAATAATATTATAAACTTTAAATTAATATACTTAGTAATAGTTTTAACCCCCTATAATACTTTAATATATATACTTAAGAGAAGTTAACTCTATAAAGATTAAAAAAAGGATAGAATATAGATTCTAGTAAAAAAAAGCTCTTCTAAAGCTATTAATAATTAATTTATATAATAATTTACGTTAATTAATAGGTTTTTAACGTTAGTATATATAAATAGGTAAAAGTAGCGTAGAGGGGTAATAAATCGCGCACTAACAGGGGTTTCAGGTAAGGCAAACGCAAATGAGTGCGTCTATGCCCGTCCGACGGGAGAACTTGCAGTGTCCTATAATGTCAAAACAGGCATAAGCCCTCGTGGATCAATTGTGCGATTCCCAATGCACATACGCATACTGCCGCTTACTGGCATTGTCACATTCATTCCAGGAATTGACATATTGAACTTGTTTGTCTTCATTCCGAGACTACGCAAAAGCTATGGAAAGAACCGGGCTCTTAATTTTTGATATCATCCACCAAACCCAGTTCGTCAAATGTGCCCAGAAAAGCACAACGCCATTTTCTATTAACCCGTGGGAAAGGCGTTTACAGCTTGTCGTAGTACTGAAAACAGTTAGCATCATGTCAATGTGAACAGATATAGAGGATAAACTTACGTTCTCAACACCCGGAACCTCAGTCTTGAGACCCTTACGCTTACGCATCTCCTGGACGACCTGTCCGACCTTGGAGGTGGCATCGAGAGGAGAACCACCGGGCAGAACCTGCCAGTGGTCAAAGACGGACTGAGGGAAAGCCTGTCCGGAGGTGGCCTGGCGCAAGTCGCCATTGAACCCAAAGGATTCCATGACGGGCAAGTACGCCTTGATGGTGAAGAGAGGAGTACCAGGACGCTGCTCCTCGTTGAAGACGTGACCACGTCTGCGGGTAAGGACACCGTAGACACCACCCATGGCCTGCTCGGGAACCTGGATCTCGACCAAGAAGACTGGCTCGAGGAGAGCGGGCTCGGCAAGCAGAGCAGCGGCGTAGAGAACACGACGTGCAGTAGGGATGATCTGACCACCACCACGGTGGATAGCATCGGCGTGCAGGGTAACATCCATGATGTTGAAGCGAGTGGAGCGCATGGGCTCCTCAGCAACGGGACCCTCACGGGTGGCCCACTGGAAACCAGAGACGACGGAGTCCTTGATTTCGTTGAGGTACTGGACGGCCTTGGTCTGGTCAACAAGCAAGTTGGCACCAGTGGTGTCGGGGCCGAAGGTCCAGATCTTGCGGGCGTCGGTGACATCCCAGCCGAAGTCGTCGGCGAGGATACGAGCACGAGCCTTGAAATCGTCACGGGGGCCGATCTTGCCAGCCTCGATCTCCTTGGAGAGCTCCTCGTCGATGGGCTCGGCGATCATGTACAGACGGTTGTGCTTGTTGGGAGACTTGGACAGAGCAGTGATGCTGGACTTGCCGGCAACAGTCTCGCGGTACTGGACGACGGGGTCGGAGATGATGAGAGGGACACCGGCGTGGTCGTTCTCGAGATCGTTCAGGCAAATCTCCAGGTGAAGCTCACCAGCGCCGGCAACGACGTGCTCACCAGACTCAGAAGTGTAGGTGAGAACGCAAGGGTCGGACTTGGACAGACGCTTGAGACCCTCAACAAGCTTGGGGAGGTCCTGGGCGTTCTTGACCTGGACAGAGCGCTGCACGACGGGGGAGACGGAGAACTTCATGACCTTGAGGTTGTGGGCGGTGTCGCTGGTGGTGAGGGTACCAGACTTCAGAAGGAACTGGTCAATACCGACCAGACCGACAATATTACCGGCAGGCATGTCGTCGATGGCCTCGACCTTACCACCCATCATCAGGACGGTACGCTGGATGGCCTTGATGAAAAGGTCCTCCTTCTTGCCAGGGACGTAGTTGGGTCCCTGGATGCGGACCTTCAGACCGGAGCGGACGGTACCGGCGAAGACACGACCGAAGGCGTAGAAACGTCCCTTGTCGGAGGTGGGAACCATCTTGGAGACGTAGAGCATGAGAGGACCCTTGGGGTCACAGTCACGGATGGCAAGGGCAGCCTCATCATCGGGGGGGCCCTCGTACAGAGTCTCGGCACGGTACTTCTGGGCCGTGACGGGGGAAGGAAGGTGGAGAATCATCATCTCCAGAAGAGCGTCGGCAGCGGGAAGGAAAGTGCGCATGACAGCCTTGAGGAGCTGCTTGCCCTCCTTGTCCTTGTCCTCAGTGGCGAGCTTGAGGTCAAGCTTCGAGAGAAGGGTGGTAACCTCATCCTTCTTGAAGTTCATGACAGCAGAGAAAATCTTGAAAATGGGGTCCAAGATGAACTGGTTGAACGCACGCTCCAGAGGCTTGCCCTCGTGGGTGCCCTTGCTCGTCCACTTCTTGGTATGCGGGTTGAAGTAGCTGTCACCCCAAAGTCTAGAAGGAGAGGGTTAGCAAAAAAGAAAAAAGAAATTAACGGGTAAGTTCTGTGTCAACTTGCCTCTCCATCATCTTGTTGCGGTCAACACCGAACTTCTTGGCGTAGCGGACGGCGAACTGGCGGACAGTGAAGGCCCAGCCGTGCAGACCGGAACCGAAGGCGATGGTTCCCTTGTAGGGGTAGACCTGGACGTCACCGAGAGACTTGTCGAAGTAGGTGGAGATGATGACGTTGACGGACTCGATGGTACGAGAGAAGGACTGGTACAGGTCCTCCTTGGACACCTGAAGCTCGAGAAGAGCACGGTCGACCTTGTTGATGATGACGACGGGCTTGATGCGCTCACCGAGAGCCTGACGCAGGACAGTCTCGGTCTGGACGCAGACACCCTCGACGGTGTCGACGACGACGAGAGCACCGTCAGTGACACGGAGGGCAGCAGTAACCTCGGAAGAGAAATCAACGTGACCGGGAGAGTCGATCAGGTTGATCAAGAAGTCAGTACCATCGGTCTTCTGGCCGACGATATCCTTGACATCCTCGGGGTCGACGCCGTGGTACAGGGAGATGGCAGTAGACTTGATAGTGATACCACGTTCCTGTTCATCTGCACGTGTATCCGTTGCTCTTGCGTCTCCTGCCTTGGCGGTGGAGATGATACCGGCCTTGGACAGGAGGGAATCGGTAAGGGTGGACTTTCCGTGGTCGACGTGGGCAATGACGGACATGTTACGGACGTTGGTGGGCTTGTCCATAAGCTGCCGAATCTCCTCGATCGTGAAGCTGTGATGGCGATGCCATAGTCAGTCAACTGAAGCAGCGATGAAAGCTTATCTCCGAAAAAGTGAGGTGTTGTTGCTGCAAGGCGGGGTAGGGAGTGGCATTGCTCAGCAGCGTAGTTGCCGCACAGCGCGCCAATTCAGCATAATCAAGGAATTGCCCATCGCCGCGATAAACAGGGAGAAAGCGCGGGCGAGATTGCCAACGACGACGAGAACAGGAGCAGGCAACAGGAGTGGACTCACTTGACCATTTTGACGGCGGTGGCTCGGCGAGCACTTCAAAAATTGGTATGTGTAAGGTTGAAGTTGGGCGAAGCGGGGTTGAAGAATTTGCCCCGCGCTCACAGAGTGCTGAGACCTTTTTCTACTTGAGAAAAGAGGCAAGCAGATAAAGCTTGTGAGATGCCGAAGGTTGAAAGACGACGGTTCCAGGAACGACAGGGGAACTTGAGCTCCTCTGCCACTTCTTTTATCGTCGGGGAGATGATGGGAAGGGCGGGATGGGGAGGAGAAGAAGAGAAAATTTGGAAGTGGTGCAGGCTCTGCTTGAGGTGAGGTGGGTTGGGTGCCAGACGTTGCCCCGAGGGAAAAAAAAGTTAGTGCTGTTACGCCGTGGGTGCGTGGGCGCTGGCCCTCGCCGGATGAGAAAAATGGGTATGGTGGGGCGGCCAGAGAGTGAGGAAAAAAAAACCCCGCCACTCTCGCCCTCCTCCCATATTTTTTTTTTTTCCCCCACCCACCACTAACCAGTGCTCTCTCCAACCACAGCAACTGCAAAACATCACCCCTTCACCACCTTAGGTGTGGTGGGATGAAAGTGGGCACTTTTCGATCGCACCTGCTCATTCGGCCACTGAAAGCCGAGTGAGTCGGCCATTGAATCAGCCTGCTCGCCGTGGCGCCACTCCGTCCCCATTTGCTGCGCGTAGGATTAACACTCCGCATACGCTCCCGCCTGTGTTGACCCCTCAGTACCCAGACACCTACCTAGCCATGGTTCACGCGTACCTGCCCGTACCTACTGAGCGACCGGGCTTCAATGGCGGCCCCAAGCACCCCAAGGTAAGGTAGGGTGTCTAACGCCTGTGCTGAGGAGCGGTCCCTTCACTGGCCCTCGGAGTGCTACCTACCTTGCCTACCTACCTGCCTAGGTATGCGAAAATGGAAGGGCAACAACCCTGGTCCCCTCGCACCAGAAAGTTCGGACGGCGGACACGAGCTTCAGTGTCTCATCAGACACTAGGCGCTGCTCGTCCCGGGGTCTCGTTATTGGCGTCGCCAGCCAGACGCATCTTTGACACATAACCCGTTTGAATTAGACCAAGCTCGATGCTCTCTCGCCTTGAAATTTTCTGCTGTAGACCATCCAAACCACCTCAGTAATCCTGGGATTGTGGTTTCAATGGATAAAAAAGCAGCTTAGTGTGGCAGACTGTGTGAATCCAAAGCCCCGCCCTGGCTGTGTGATCAGCACCCCGGCCCCCCCTCCTTCGAACTCGACCCCTCTGTATGACCCAATGACGACGTTGACCGGATTAACTCTGCCCAACTACCAGCGTTATCCGGCAGGGAGTCATCGGCCTTCCGCCGCAACTCTTTATTCAACCGGTCGGCGGCTGAAACAAAAGGATTCTGTGAATAAGGGCGCGCCGAATGACTGAATTTCCAGACCGAGCTGTATCTGTACACATAGTTGGATCCGGGCCACGCCACAGAGCACACCGAGAAGGTCTGTATTGATGGCGGGGCCAGGTCTAGTCACATGATGCACTCTGTGAGGAATGCGAGCGGGATATATGATTACTAAGATAAGACGGTACTTCCATGTTCTGGTGCTTATTAGTGTACTTGCGTGTGTACGTGAGGCACTCATCAAGCTCATTCCTCGCAAACTCCCTTAACGCCGAACCAAGACTGCAAACAACCCCCAAAGCTTACTTACAGTACACGCCGAGTGACTCAACGCCGGGTTTTATGATCCCAAGATTTTCGAGTACGCATCTTCCACCTCGCCGGCCAACTCAAGTAGAGCTACGATGACGATCTGATGCGTCAGGTTGGGCAGCCGGTCTCGGTGAAGGCCAATCCATTCTAGCGGCGGCGTTGCCTCTCCCATATCCCTCAACTGGGGTGTCTCGATAATGGGCGGTTCCAGTGCCACATAGTCGTACTTCGACTGCGGCACGTTCACCTCGGCCGTGATCTTTTGCTGCGATGAGCCTCCCACCTGCTGCTCCTCTGTATCTGGCACGCCCGTCACCTTGATGGCCGTGAGTGGGAGCTCTTTGCCCCAAGTCTGCTCTAGCGACTTTGCGTGATTGGCCCACATCCCCCTGATGTAGCTGATGCGCGAGTAGTTCCATCCCACCTCGACTTTGCCCTCGAATGCGCTCTTGAAAATGTAGTCGATGCGATTTTGATTCGGTGTTTGCCATGTTTGCATGACTGCACCCACCTTGGGCACCTTCAAAATGGTTCCACCTCGGGACCCTGTGGCTCTCTCAACCACGTCCTCCACAGAAATTTCACTAAGCGTCTTCGGCGCCTCAATATTTCGGACGCCGGCGAGTCCAATACGCAATTGACCGAGCGTGAGCCCCAGGATGCTGTGGACGCGCCGCTGTTCAATGCTTGCGGCAAATCTTGCTTCCGCATCCAGAGCTTCCATCTTGAACACTTGGTGATCCGAGAACGTGCTCGGAAATACACCAAGATTCAGGGCCTTGAGCGTCACCACGACATCGGTGTCGAGGGAGATAGGTGACTTTGACAACGTGTCTTCCTCTCGGAACTTCGGCAAGCTTGTCAGATGAGGAGATGCCGCAGTGTTCCCATAAGACCGCCTTCGCATGAACTTCTCGATTTCTTGCAAGGACATTTCGAAGTTGGCCTTTCGTTCTTGTATCAGCTTCTGCACTGCTTGGTAAAGAGCAACACCTTGCGCTGCAGATGTCGTGGTGCCAAAAACCTGTACCGCGTCTCCGTCAAAGATGGCCACCAACCGGTCTCCGCTGCCTTCGAGACTGCGACGAACGTTGTACATGAGAAGCTGCAGAGATGTGATGTCGGCTACGAGGAACGCTTGGTAGTCGAACGCTGCCTTCACTCGAAATTGGCTGAAGCCAAGCGATGCTTGAACAAGAGGTGTTTCGTTGAGCGCTTGCTCTCTCTCAGGCCATTGGATTGACGTCCGAAGCTGAAATTTTTGGAGGGCAATAAATCCACTTAATCTGCCGGTGCAGTCAATGCCAATTCTCTCGAAACCAAGGCAGAGATTTTGCTCCCAGTCAGATGTCTTCTTCGATGAAACCCAGAATTCTTTGATGGCGAAAATGGATTTGCCAATGGCTTGACCCATATCGACGCTGACGTTCAAAGAGGCAATCGATACTGTTGCTGTCCAAGGGAACGCCGCAGTTGCAGCCACCTGCTGGTATCTTTGAACCAAGTGGCCTTGCGACGTTTCTGTGTTAAGCTTTGCCACTGGGGCCGTGGTCGTGTTTCGAAGCTCGTTAGGATACCAGATCTCGCGGAAAAGCAAGAAGTCTTGAAGCTGTTTGGCGTTGATTGAAACATTCATAGGGCTGACTTTGAGAATAGCTGACACGCCACTGGTTCCGCTGACGTGTTTGCTGTTCATCAACGACAGCACAATCGAGTCAACGTCAAAGCTTCCCGTCGACTCTCGAGAATATACATGCTGAACGGACGCTTGGAGTTTGGAGAACGCGCCTGATATGGAGAAGAAGTTGCCTTGTTCCACGGATCGCACGGTGTTGACGGTGAAGTAGATGTCGTCAAAACAGGTTGTGGCAGCAACGCGGGCGATGGGCTGACAACTGAGTGAAAACTCTTGACGACATATCCGAAGACCGAGGTTCAATTTGAGACGACCAATGACGGCGTTCGGGTCGGCAGTAAGAATGTTATCCTCATTGCCAGGTTTGGACTTGGATGCTGCAGGAGTCTGAACCGCCGGAGCATCTGTGTCCTTGCTAACAACCTCTTTAACGCTCGTTGTCATATCCATGATTAATGGCACAACGGAGGGATACAAGATATTGCTCGATGCGTCGATCTTGATTTCGCCGTACAGGGAAGGATCTTCGCGGCCGTTGTCGCGATACTCGAATTTCCAGGCCAAACCTGGAGTCCTGAGCACAGTGCTGCTGCCGGAATCATCACTGCTGAACTGGCCATATTTTCCGGCCAGGGATGGCCTGCCAGTTCTTGAACTTCCACGAAGCCCATCCGTCGGTTTCTTGCCAGACACGTAAACCACAGCACCCGAGAAGTCAGCATCTACCAAAAGAGATTCTAGACGTTTGGTGCCGAGGACACTGCGTCTCGGGGGAGCCGGCTCTCCGACCTTCTCTATCTTGTCGACTTTGGTAGGAGCTGTTCCTGTGGTCCAGTTTTGCGATGCACGCTGCACATTCTTGATCGAGAGTCCGATGGAGTCATTCAATATGGCCGCAGGAATTATGAAGCCCGAGGTTAGACGAAGATCAAGCGACTTGCCAACTGCCTGGAACGCTAAGCGGCGCGTGTTGGGGTTGGACACATATGCGATGTTGAAGACGACCTCCGGGAGCAAAGCCGAGTGAAGAGACCTGAGGCTCCTGTCTTGACCCGGAGGAACCATTTGAAGCTGGAAGTTCTCGATGGTGAGTCTAGCTGACTTTGTCTGGCGTGTTCCAAAGCTGACCAATTGAACTGATAGGATGAGGTCTTCCTTGCTCCCTGCGAGTGACATTAAGTCGTCCGAAGGATCTCCAACGAGCCAGCAAACTTGAGTGTCGCGCACTTCGAATCGGTAAACAATAGACGAGAGAAAGGAGTCAATAATGTCCGGTTCCTCCATCTCCTCTTGATCGTTGATCGCAATGCGTGGTCTGGTTTGCCTAATTTTGCGTAGATACTCAAGCTCTCGAGAGGTATCGAGATCTTTGATTTTGTCACCCATGTAACCTAGCGCAGCAACCACCGTTGACACAGTCTCGGGTGATAGATTGATTTCAAGCCCGTCGCTCCTGAAGTTGAAGGATCGCTCTTCTCTGCCGTCCTCTGTGGAACGTGTGTTTGCTGAAATCAGAGCTCCCAGCGCAAGGCTGCCGCAAGATCTCATCGCGTTGTCTTTGCCCTTCTGTACGTCAATCAAGATCTGCCGCAGGTTGACATGTAGCTCGGGTCGCGCCAAGATTGGCCCATGGGACTCGTGCCGATTCGAAACTTCCAAATGCACTCGATCCAAGGCAAAGGACAAGCATGCGGTTGGGTCGTTTTCTGAGACTAGCGGTGTCTTTCCAAACATTTCGATGCCAGCCAAGGTGAGATGAATTGTGTAGACAAGATTTGAAGTCGACAGTGGCGGAGAAGTCTCCTTGGGCGCGGCAGGCGGCGTCTCACCGGAAATTTCGCTGATATGCTCTTGGATGGCCTTGGTGCTCTCTTGCAATTCAGTGACGGCACTGGAAATCTGCGGTCTGTTTAATGCCCGCAGCAAGCTGTAAACCGCTGAAGCATCGAGTTGCATTAGCTCCACAGAGCCGAATACCGACACTGAATGCTCTTCCTGGCCCATATGGCTAACAATCCGCCCATTCGTGGGTGGAATGCGTAGAAGTGAAATGCTGCGAGGCTGATTTTTTACGTCCATTCGGATCTCGTGCGAGTTCTCCTTCACGTCGAAGTCGAAGATAAGCTCCTTTCCAAAATTGGCAGCCACTGCTGCTCGTGCCACAACGCCAGAGATGTTGTATGTCATGGACTGGAGGAGTGGTACGCTTATGAGGTATTCGTCTAGGAACATCGCAACGTTGACCCGGAAAGAAGAGAGTCGTTCGGCTATCTTGATGCTATCGCGCCGAGGCGCCGGTGACTCTGGCAGCTGCTTTTGAAGCTTATGAATTTGGGTAAACTCGTCCTTGACCAGATAATCGACCACTTCCACGAGAAAGAGAGGATCTTGCTTCACAGCCAGAGTCAAATTGCGACTGCTGGCCGTGGATTTGATTGTGTGACACGACGTAGTGTCGGTCTCTAGGAGCTCGTGAGAAATAAACACGCTCGGGTCTCTCAATTGGAACATACCCAAGAGCTCGGATCGATGGTGCAATCTTGACGTAACTGCATCACAGCTCAACATGAAGTTGATGGATGAGCCGGTCTTTTCGTACCCATCGATCAAGCAAGATGCTTTCAGATTGTGGCCTAGGGATGTAGCGCTTAGGTTGATGGTGTCGATTTCGACAGACCCACGTCCCACAGCGAGAACAACATGGAAGGCGTCCTGGGACTCCATCTTGTTCTCCGAAGGCGTGCTCTGTTGTGGCTCTTTTCGTGGCTTTGCTGCCCGGCTCGATTTGTTGTATAGACGGAGAACGTCTTCAGCTAACTCGCAGAGCTCCCAATTTAGCATAACGGCCGCTTCGCCGCAGTAAACGTTCAGGACGGTCACGTTTTTAGGGCTCTCCGACTGTTCAGGAGAAACGACAATCTTCCTCTCCAACCTCGTCGTCAAATCAGCGAAAACGATCCGGTTTTCCTTCGGCCCGGGATCCAAAAGCAGTTGTATGTCCCTCAACCGAAGAGCAGCCAGAGTGGGTAAGTCAGGCGTTGCAGAGTTGCCCGTAGCGTTCATCTGACCGAATACGTTTTTGATCAGCTCGGAACCTGCTACGTCATAAAGATCCCAGCTGCGCCATCGTTGGAAAGCATCGATCACTCGTTGAGAGGCATCGGGTAGCAGAGTCACCGAGCCGGACAAACAATTGATTTGCAGATCGTCCCTAAAGCTGGCTGGCATTTTGGTCCATATCTGACGCAGCCGGGCGGCCATCTTCCATGAATCATAAGTCCGGAGATGTTCTGATGCCGATCGTAAGACCGCTGAAGGGCGCGTCAGAAAGGATGGATCGCCAACTGGATGGCCATCTGTCATGAGCTTGTAGACGAAGTGCTTGATCCGATCCTCATGTCGAGACATGGTCTGGCTTAGCACCTCTCCTAGCTCTGAAGCAACGCTGCCAGTCCGATGTATTAGCGAAGCCAGATACTCGATCTTCTCCGATGCAGTGCTGCTTTTGATGCCACCAATGTCTGCGTCAATGTAGGTGACGTCCTTTGAGCCCAGTGACAGCATCACCTGCTCGATTTGGGCCATGAAGGCTGCTTGGTTTTCTTCCGCCCCGAACAATCGCTCCGAAGCAGACACCTCGGCAGATCCGAGCTTAAGCAGAACCGATGTCCTTTTGCTGCTCTTCACCGGCTCTTCTGGGTCTTCCCAAGCCTCACTTGATCGGAGACATAATGAGAGTTTTGACAACGACATATCATACTGGTCTTGTTCCTCGCCTCCGGGATTGAGATGATCCATAGACGAAGAGTTTAGAAACCGGATGCTGGCTTTGGGGATCCTGAGCATAACGTCCGTGATCTCACCCGCAACCTTCTTCTTCTTTTGATGGTCGAAGATGTCGGTCATTGAAGCGATCTGTAGACTGTCGAGAATGCTTTCCGGCTCACTTGGCTGCAGTGCTGCAATGAGCAAAGAGGCATGCCGTACAGCAGCAGGGTTGAGAAATGTGGTCACCCCCGAGGGTATTTCGATGATGATGCTGTTGTGAGCACGGTCTTCTGCCAAGGAGTCCGGGTCGATGTCATCCAGGTCGAATTCCGAGAAGCCGAACGCTGACTGCTTTTCGTCCATCTCGATGCTTTGCATGACAGCTTCCGATGTATCTGGCCGGATGCTCTCGAGAGGGAATGGTGGAGTGAAAAATTGGCTGGAGAAAGCCACAGACGAGTGGTAGTTCGTATCTCGTTGCAAATCGCCGACAGCACTGTAGAATGCGGAGTGGCGACCAGTCGAGGCTGAGATATCACGTTGGTGTTGGGGATATCGCTTTCCCACTTCAGGGCTGTCAGGATAGAGAAGATCAGATTGCCTGGACTTCGCCCGTGACCTGACTGAGCTTCTTGGCCTCACCACGCTGCTGTTGCTGGAACTAGTAGTGGCGGTGGACAGGAAGGAACTCTTGTGGCGAAGACGCCGGCTGCGGCTGAAAATTGACCGGCTATCCAAAGATCTTTGATCTCCGATGGTGCCGTCCAAGACCGTTGGATGGGGAACTGGCGGGAATCCCTGGGCAGGAGGATCTAGTTGATCAGGGATCATCTCCTCCAAAATGCTGGGCAGCAGCAGAAATTCGGTACGGCCTGTCCGCTGATCTTCACGGCGAATGAGTTCCTGTTGCAACTTGCGCTCTTCAGAAAAATGGAACTTTCTTCCGATTATGGCCACTCGGATAGAGGCTTGGAAAAAGGCATCGGTCTCAACGGCGTGCTGAGCTTTCCACTTGTGTCGCATGGCAGACTCGGAGTTAACACACGAAACCTGAATATCGGGGATCTTGATGTCTGCACGTCTGGAGTAATGCGTTCGAGCCCAATCATTGAACTTAATGTCTAGCGTGCCGGTGGAGAAAAGGAATGCTGCGTCTTCCACATGACACCAGACGCGAACGGCTTGCACAGCTACCCTCAAGAAGGTGACATCGTACACAACGATTGATGAAAGCGGTATTAAGGCATTCTCGTCGTCGTCGAACTCGAACGCGAAGGCCTTGCCTCCACTGATCAATGCGGTCAGAAAGTCGGTCGAACATTCGCCTGAGACTGTCCCAACAGAAATATCCCAATTACACAGGTATGTCGGTTCTGTGGGAGGGAGTCCAAACAAACGATGGCCATAAATCGTGATGCCGTCGACAAAGATTTGCGTGCTTGATACTGCACTAATTGGCGTCTCCATGCCTGATTCTGTGTTTCCGAGAGACAGGTTCAGAGGATTGAGGTTGACCTGCAGATCCATGTAGTAGTTCGTGAAACGTAGATCTAACGACAGGCCAGCAGTCTCGATTTGAACGTGGCGCTGGCTGGAGTACAGATTGGCAGGCAGTAGTATGCGAGGGTCATCAACCTTGACACACAGAATGACGTCTAAATCGTTTGATTTCTTTGGCGGCGGTCGTGTTGCCAACTCCGCGTCGGGATTAAGTTCTTTCGCCCTTAAAAGTTCCTGATACTCTTCCAGAGTTTTGAAGTGAATGTAGTCTCCGAGGTAATTGTCCTTCAGCACCAGAAAGTATCGTATGAGAAAGCCATACAGGGTTATGGTGGGCGATTGAACACCCATGTTCAGGGTCAGTGTATCAATATTGGCTGGCGACGTCGTGGCGTTGTAATGATACTTTCCGTCAAGCTCGAAATTCTCGCCGTGGCCAATCTCTTTCGATGTGATGAACGCGGCTTGTGTGTTCCACGGTGGCACATGCAAAGACAATTTGAAAGCCTCCGCACCGAGAGCAAAAGAGACTGCGTTGACGCTGGGCCGAAATTTGTCGATAGGAATGCAAACATTCGTTACGAGGGACGGGCTCTGGGCTATAACATACGCATTATCGTCCAAGTCAGTGGGGTTGTTGATGATGTTGCCGTCGTTGATGTTCAGATACAACTTGACGTTGCGGAGGTCCAAGTTGAGATAGTATCTGAAGGGAGTAAACACCAGGTACTCGGCTGGCGGACCTGTGGCCCAGTCGTCGACCAAGTCAATCAGAAGGAAGACATGGTCCCTGAGGATGAACAATTCCAACTCGTCTGCGACGATGTTGAAGTACCAGGATCTCAATGAGTTCCACTTCAGGGGCGTAGATAAATCGCAGGATATGCGCTGAGCCCCTGAGCGCCACAGGAGCTCATGATTAACGCTACTTGCAAGCTCAGTACTAGGCAGATCAACGTCTAACTTCATTTGATACCCGGTTGCGCTGGCAAGCATGTCCATTGTGAACGAGATTGTCGAATTGCCAGGGACGATGAAGTCAAGCCAACCGCCGGGACGCAGGGGGGCGGCATCAGGCTTCATGTCTTTCTTGGCCCGATTTCGTTGTTTCCGCCGTTGTTGCTGCGGGGGTGTCGTTTTTATGGGAGGCTCCTTTCCTTTCCATCTCCAGTTCTTGGAATCCTCTCGTATTGGTATGCGTAGTGTCACCTCTTCGTCCAATTCGACGTACAACTTGAACTGGGTGGGAACACGGTATGCACCCTCTGCAAGAGGGACCGCAGGAATTGCGTCCTTGGATAGACTGGGCACAAAAACACGCTGAAGATCGGCCCTCTGGCGGTCAGCCCATGGCCCGTAGTTTACAATTCCACCCTTGATGGCGAGGATCATTCCCCAGGCAGGGGCTTCATCGCCATTGATGTACGTTGCTGCGCTCGTCTCTTTAGACTGTCGTCTCGCGGCTTCCGCTGTGACCTTTCCGACAACGTCCCAGTAGATCGTCAACGTTGCCTCAGGACTGTCTACGATGGTCGACTCGGCGGCGTATTCTACGCCAGCCCAACGCAATCTGGCATCCTGTTCGTTTTCGTCAAGATATCGTGCCAAACCTTGCCAATGACTGGACCCAGGTATCTGCGATACGGCTGTCGTAAGAGGGCTCCTAGAACCCAACGAGAAGGACTCGACCGATTTGCGCCAATACGGTACCAGATTCCTCAAAGTGCCCAGTGCACGGCGGCGTTGTCTCTTGAAAAACGATGTCTTGTAAGTCGGGCTAGGTTCCTGGGCGACTAGTTTTTCACGACTTGCCCTAGTGGCCTGGTCCTCTTTGAAGTCGTCATTTTCTCTCATCTCTACAATGGGATGCTGGAATTTGATCTTGAAGATCTGTTTGTACGGGTCCGGCGTTGACGTTTTTGAGGCATCGATTTCGCCTGACAGTCCATCGGCTTTGACAATCAAGATGGCCTTCGTGTTGTCGTTTCCCAAGACCACCGCCGCTTTTTGGCAAGTAACGAAGATAGGGAATAGCTGCAGCAGGAAGGGTAGGTCGGAGTCGGGCTGAGTGGCCTCATTGCTTCCTCCAGGCACATCAGAAGGCGTGCTAATTTGGCTGGCGGAAGAGCCACGGCGACCTAGAGTGTTTCCTATTCTGGAAAGAAGCGCAGCTCCAGGAGCTTCCTTTTCAGGGGCATCTTGTGAGCGATCTGACTTCTCGGATTCCCTCTGCCCTCGATTTCTGAGAGAGGCGGTCTCTTCTTTAGACTCGAAGGCCGTTGACACGTTCTCGGCAGTGGTTGGTTCCTTGAGTCCAGCCAAAACGCTGTCGTATGCCGGGCTTCGATTGTAGATGAACCACTCCAAGCCAACCAGAGACATGGTTACTCTGCAAGGAAGGTTTGAGTGACGGCCATTTGTGAGAAATGATGCCTGTTCAGCTTGCTGCTGTGCCGAAGCTTTGATGTCCACCTCGCGCACACGGCGCAACCAGTACCTCCAAGTGACGTAGCCATGTTGAACGAGAAAGGTTTCGTTATTGCCGTGATACCGCAGGCCGGTGAAGAATATGCGGCCGCCGAGAAGGGAGACCTGTAAGGCCTGGATGTCGAGGTAAATGCGGTAGCGGTGCCAAGTGTAGGTGCGTATGCCCCACGAAAGTAGGGATCCGAAGGCTCGGTTGAAGTAAAGGAGAAAGAAGACGGCACTGGAGAGAGTAAGCAATTGGTCGCGTTGTTTGCCAAAGAGTTGTCGATTCTCACAGAGCAGTGCAGACGAGCATGTAGGCCAGAAACTCCCTGTAAGGATCAGCGGTCAGCATTGGCTAAGCATTAGCATGTCAAATCGCGTCAAGTACCCGTTGAAGGCTGGCGTTCCCGCCGGAGCAGGATTGGGCTCCCCTTCTTGCGCCATTGCAGAACGGGATCCTCAGAAGCGGCAAGACTCAAGCGGTGGCATCGAATTCAGAGGGTCTCGATCTGCTCTGCTGCCATGTCTTTCGTGTGGGTTCGTGTGTTCGTGGTCGCAGGTCGCAGGGGAGATTCGTGCAAGTGTGGTGGTGTTGTCCGAGGAGCAGCAGCACGGGGCTAGCAAGCAGTCGCAAGCAGTGCTAGCAGTCCGCGAGATGGAGCATTTGGAGGGGATCGCGTTCGGACTATGGGGGATCAAGAAGTCGAGTCGGGTTGTAATGTTGAGCAGGCAAGAGAGAGCGTATGCGGTGAGGTGCGCTGCGATCAGTTGCGGTTGGTGAGGTAAGGTAACGGAAAGCTGGGACGGGATGGAAGCTCCGGATCCAACCAATGCAGATCAAATGCAGAGCGCGGGTGCCCACGGTTAGTAGGTAGGTTCATTGATGCATGGAAGGCGCCCGGACTGTGAACCGGGCAGCTTCGTGCCCTCCAGCGCATCCATGTGATGGGGCTGTCGTCTCGCGCTAAGTGCCTGAGGTAAGTACCTAAGGTGGGCGGGAGTGGCCCCGAGGCAGGGACCCGGTACCTAGGTGGTATGCCGTACGTTGCCCTGCTGGAGCTTCCCGTTTGCAGTGGATCATCGTACATAATCAGCTTCAATCTGGAGGCGTAGGAGGTGGAAGACTCAATGTCCCCGTCCCCCACATGTCACGGCCTGGTCTCTGACCCCAAGCATGCGGTGAAACCATCTACCCCAGGCAGCCCAAGGGAGCTGCCTGCCGCCTGTCTGCTAACAATTAATAGGAAGCTCTAATTAAAGTATGTAGTCGGTGCAGCTGCTGGCGGAGGGTCTGGCCCGCCTGACGTACAGCCGGTACGTACCTCAAGTTATTGCAGCGACCTGTGCTCCTTCACGTCTGGCAGGTTACACTTACGCAACACGTTACGAGTGCAATAGCAGCGAAGGGCAGCACGGTCAATCGTCATCGCTGTCGCTGTCGCTGTCGCCGTCGCCGTCGCGTCTGAAGGTCGCAGCTCCCCTCTTCAAGTCTCGCCCACTTTGCCCTTGTCCCTTGCTGTATCTGCATATTCTTTGCTGGCGACAGGTCAACCTGTGGCTGCGAAAACCACCTGCTATCGGCCGCCACCGCACGATACTGCCCGTTTCGCGCGTCTCCCACTTCTTCTTCGACCTGAGCTTCCTCGATGGCTTCTAGCTAGGCGCACGACCACCATCACCACAACCCACCGCACTTGACGCATCTCTCCGCGCCGCAGACAATATGGCGGGCGGCACGGGCGAGAAGCTGACCACGGCGACTACCATCGTCTCCGGTGTCGCGGCCTTGATAGCGACACTTTTGTCTGGCGTGTGAGCATAGCCCTTGGTCCTTCTCAGGACGATCAGAGCTGAGGCTAACATGCGCTCCATAGTTCCATCTTCCTGCAGTCGTAGGCCGTCCCGCGATCCGCTTCACGATGCCCAGCGATTAATATGGATATAGCAAAAACTATCGCAAGCCTCTGCTCCAGCGCTATGTCATTCGGATACTGCTCATGTACGTTGGCTTGATGTCGTAGCAGAAGCGTCCGCGTCGTTGACTGGCTGTTTTAGGGTCCCCATCTACTCCATCGCCTCATGGACGAGCATGGTTTCCATTACGGCTGCCTCGTTTCTTGACCCTATCCGTGATATCTACGAGGTACACCTTATTCCAAAGCTACAGCCTTTCCTATCTGACATTCCCAGGCTTTCACCATCTACACCTTCTTCCAACTCCTTATCAACTACCTCAGTGGGGAACGCGCTTTGATCATCATGACCCATGGCCGGGAGCCCGTTCACCACCTTTGGCCCATGAATCATGTCCTCGCCCGAGTCGATATATCAGACCCTCACACCTTTCTCGCCATCAAGCGCGGCATCCTTCAATATGCATGGCTCAAACCTGTTCTGGCTCTAGCAACCGTCATGATGAAGGCAACCGGAACCTACCAAGAAGGATACATTGGGGCGGAGTCGGGCTACTTCTGGAGCAGCCTGATCTACAACATCAGTGTGACCCTCAGTCTGTACTGCCTTGGTCTGTTCTGGGTGTGTATGCACAACGACCTGGTTCCTTTTCGCCCTGTGCCCAAATTTCTGTGTATCAAACTCATTATCTTTGCATCCTACTGGCAGGGATTTCTGCTCTCGATTCTCGTTTGGCTGGGTGCCATCCCGGATAATGTCGAAGGCTACACCCCCAGCAACCTGGCTGCAGCCATACAGGATGCTCTGATTTGCATAGAGATGCCTGCGTTTGCCATCGCCCACTGGTATGCCTTCTCCTGGCACGACTTCGCTGACAACAGCATCCTGTCTGCCAGGATGCCTGTCAAGTTCGCCTTCCGTGACGCTTTTGGCGTCAGAGATCTGATCGAGGATACCAAGGAGACCCTCAAAGGCGACAAGTACGGGTACCGTGCTTTCGACTCAGGAGATAAGATCATGGCCCACGAAGAGTCACGCGCCAGGCTTGGCAGGCTTAAGGAGGGCATGCGGTACTCTAGGGGCGGAAAGGGAAAGTACTGGATACCGACACCCGGCCAGGTTGACCGTCAAGTCAATCGTGATATGAACGAGCGGGATCCATTGCTCGCGGGAACTGCGGGCGGCCCGAGCGAAGAGTACAACTATGCCAACGGCACTTTCAACGAAGACCTGGCCAATGATCCCCAGATTGACCCCGATGAAGAGCAACTCTATACCAAGGCACGCGAGCTAGAGTTTGGTGATTGGAATGTAAGATAGACCCCAAAGCGACGTTCATGCGATTACTAAGCTCATCTAGTATCCCGTAATCACGGCGAGTGAGCCGTTGAGCAAGCGGTATATGTCTTCTCAGGGCAGCTTGGGCTTTGCGTCCTCATCTGGTTCCACCACTGAACATCTCCGCCGGTCTCCTCGGCCTGACCAACCCATAGTAGTTGCCAGCAAGAAGAAGAAGAAACAAAAACAGAAGCAAGAGCCTCTTGAGAGATCAGGCTCAATACCATCCCCGATTCATTCAGGGTCCGGGCCGTCAACCAAGCAGCAAAGCCCGGCTCCTGACTCTGCAAGAGCACCTGCCCCGCCCGTTCAACCTGATACATCCCCTGTTGCTCAACAAGACGCAGACAAAGACTTAGAGTCACCTCATCTACAAGAAGCCATGGCCTCACCTTGGGCGGAGAGCGAGCAAGAAGACTTCAACAACAACTTTCGTGTGGGAGATGCAGACGGTTTTAAGAACGTGTGGGGCGGAGGAGAATCCCGTTGATCAAGAGTAGAATACAACGTTGCTTTTCATAGGTACGTTATGAGTTCGATACCCTCACTCCGCATTCTATGTTTAAAGGCAATATTGGCATAGCGAAGGAGTTTGTGTGTGAAAATACGAGTCGTTTTTGCTATCCAGCACTTACCACGAGTCCTTTGTGTAGGAGAATACTCAAATGTGTGATTGTGCGTGAAGAATGCCGATGGTAGCTGTGTGATTTTGAGAATTCAACACAGGAGACACTCATAGATTGGCAAGAGATTCAGTGAGCAGAGCGGAAGATACACATTCTCGTTCCGCTCTGGTCACTGCATTAATCAGTATCAAAAAGTTTAGATTATGAAGAGGTTATCCAGGAATACTTCCCAATTGAGAACCACAAGCAAGCTGGCCAAAGCTAGTTCCACCAATGTCGGCCACAAGACGCAGCAGACTACCATCCAATGGCATCTTCACCGCGACGCCACCAGCGCCTTCGCCGCTGCTGTCTCAACCTCGAACTGGAGCTCGGCGAGTCCACACTAGCCGGACTCGGGGGCAGCTCTCCCGTCGCCCACTCCTTGGGCTGTGTCCCCAGCTCGAATTCAAGCGAGCCTCCTTCAGCGAAGAGATCGTTCCACGTCACCCAAGACTTGTCCCATTCCTCACCGTTGACGCGCAGTGATTGCACGTAGAACGACTCCTCGGACCCGCCCGTCGACGTGATGTTGAGCTCACGGCCGCCGCCGAGCAACAAAGTCAGGTCTGAGAACCAGGGAGAGCCAACGAGGAACGTCGTCTGTCCTGTCAAGGGATACAGGCCGATCATATTCCAAAGCAGCCACGACTCCATAGCTCCAGCATCGGAGTTTCCGGGCAAGCCGTTGGGGGCGGGCTTGTAGTAGGATTTGGCGACGAAACGCGAACGTTCAACACTGAGGTGCTGCTTATTAACAAAGTTGAATAGGTACGGCGTGCCAAAGCTAGGCTCGTTGCCTGGGTTGAAGATTGTGTTGCCGAATTGGCCGTTGCCCTTGTACTGTCCCGGTTCGAAGGTTTTTTCGAGCCTGTCAGAGTAGTTTTGCGCTCCGCCGACAAGCTCGATCATGTGTGCGGCATCATGGTGCGCGTTAAACGAGTACTCCCAGGGCGTAGCTTGATAGTATGCCTCCGCCCAGTAGCAACCACCGCAGTCAAGGGGGTCCTGTGACGGAAAGCTCCCGTCCGAGTTGCGGGGGCCCATGAAGCCCTTGAAGCCAAGAGCCTCCATGTTCTCGTTCCAATGGTTACGCCAGTAGCGAGAGCGCTTGAGGTACTTGTCTGCAGTATCCGTCAGACCGAGGCCCTTGGACACCTGGTAGATGGCAAAGTCGTTTGTTGAGTACTCCACGGCGCGAGTAACAGCGCGAGCAAACGTCGGGGTAATGTATCCATACTCTAGCCAGTCCGGGAGAGCGCCGCGGCCTTCCTTGGTCGAGCTGGAGCGGTCACGAGGATCGTTGTTGTTCGGTGGGGTGATTTCTCCGTTCTTGAGCATGGCAGACAAACCGTCATTCCAGTCGACCTTGCCGCGGACGCCCTTTACGTACGCGTCGGCGAGGACGTTGTCGCTGTTGGAGCCACCTTGTACGGCACCGTTGAAGAAAGAGGAGCGGGCGTCGGAGACGTAGCCCTCATGGCGCCAGATGTCAATCATGGAACGGATGAATTCTTCATAAGCCTCGGGTTGGAGGATATGAAGGAGCGAAGTGGTGCAACGGAACTATGTGGCCTATTAGCTACATACGAAGTCAGAATCCCCGCGCGCGAGACTTACAGTATCCCAGAACGTAAAGATGTCATCATAGTACGGCTCCTCGGAGTCCCAAAGGGGGTTCTCGCCTGTCTTGTTGGTCGGAAGCAGGTTCATGAAGTACAAGGCCGTGTACAACTGGGTGAGCTTTGTCGTGTTCGTGTCGGATGTCCTGACTTTGGAGAGCACCTCCGTGTTCCACGCATCCCGAGTGTCTTGCCTCACAGAAGCCAAACTCTTGTCTGCGGGTATCTCCGTATTGACATTGCTGCAAGCTTGGGACTCGGAGATGAATGAGACTCCGACCCTCGACTTAACGGCAGTGTCTTCGAAAGTGAAGATGGCTCCCAGCCGCTGGGTCTCGGATTCATAAGTCGTCTCTACGCCGTACTCCGAAAGCTCAGTCGATGTGAGGTCCTTGCCGAGAAATGTTTTCCAAGTCGGCGTGCTATCAAAGTAGCCGCAGAAGAATACTTGCCATTTCGCCGCGCGGTTCCAGCCCTTTTGGGGGTCAGTCGAGGTTCCTGGGTCAAGTGGCATGGTCGGCATAGCTTACGTTGTCATAGTATCCGTAACCTTCGTAGTGAAAGTCATCGCCTTCCTTGATCTCAATCTTTCCCCCCAAATAATTCTGCCCCAGACCCTGCCCCCTGTACGATGGCAGGACATGGGATACGTCTACGATTACGTTGGAAGAGCCTTTGTCTTTAGGGAAACTATACTGATAGAGGCCGGCTTTTTTCGTCGCCCCGAGTTCGACGGTGACTCCAGAGCTGAGAAACGATTTGTAGTGGCCAACCTCAGTCTCGTCGGGCTGCGCCCGGGTGTCGGTGTTTTGGCTCAACGGGTTCTCGATGTCGCCTACAACAGGCATTTGGTTGACGACGCCATACTTTGGGGCACCTCCAGTACCGGACTCGTGCAGCATAGAGAAGCCTATGAAGTGGCCATCGGGAAGGTATCCAGAGTAGGCATCGACCCCGTTCTCAAGGTCAGGCCCTAGCTTGACCATGCCCAGGGGCCTCGAAACCCCGGGGAACGTGTTGCCTCCACCGACGGAGCCAGTCTGGGCATATGTCAGTTGACCGAGCCTACACTAGCTCCAGGGCTCAGGCAACTTACATCTGTCAAAACATAGCCGGCTAGGTCGGCAGACTGTGCTGCCACCGTCGACGCCAAGTGCAGAAGAATACCGCGCCGCATTTCCCGTCAAAATCGCAAGGTCTGATAACTTCAAACTATTGCGGGAAAAAACAAAAGCAAAGGCTCGTGCCAATCGAAGTCTTGCAGCAAACCTTCGCCCACCTTGATGTATAAGTATATTTCCAAAGCACAATTGCCCGTAGCACTGGCACCTGGATTGCCCACCCTGGGCGAGTCTCCGAGTGACGGGTCCCAAGTAGGAAGGCGGGGAAGACGGGACTCTGCTGGAGATCTGATAAAGCAACGAACGACCCAGATCTCAAGAACAAGCACGAAACGACGTTGCAGGAGCTCCCACGAGGTAAAGACGACGTCGTATTCTACGCTGTAGGGACCGTGGTGTGGGTAACGAGGGACAGGCAACGTGCCGCAACGAAAGACTGTGACTGGACGAGACGCTTTTCAGGATGGCATGACAAGACCCGGGGGGGCGGGAATGAAAAATATATAGAAGATGGCTACGGAGGTGAGGCAGAAAGCGGTGTTTAAGACAGCCGCTGGATGGCAGGCTGCAGATGACGGTGCGGTGCTCAGAGCGTGAGTGCCGCGAGCCGCGCAAAGTCTTGGTGTTGACGGATTCGTAATGGGGGCTGTTGGGCTCATTTCGCGGCATTACTTATCCAGCTAACCCTTCGCTTGTTGGCCGTCCCGTCTCTGATCTGACCCCTCCGGGAACGGTACTTGGCCAAGTTTACCTAAGCGCCCAACGAGACTAAAAAGAGATCCCAGGTGCGCGAAATGTAACCCTTCAACATATGGCCCCGTCGGATAAGCGCTGCGAGGGAGGGGAAAATCCGGGTCTCGTCGGGGTTGCCTGTCTGTTTGGCGGCCGCATCGTGGGGATGGGGGCATAGGTACAGAGGCTTGATGCGCCGCCCTGAAGGTGTCAAATATTAACGTTTCGATGTGCAGCCCAGCCAACCAACGAGCCAACGCCCGGGCCGAACGGGTTGGTATGTTCTTTGAGCAATCTGGGGGCTAGATGCCGAGACCCGGATTCTTTTAGGGAATCTATGGATCGGAGGGAGTCGAGGTCACTGACGGCATCCCCCCTATTCCGTTACCGTTAGCGTCAATCAGACGTTCTCGATGACACGGCCGGAGACACTGAAGCCACTCGGCCCTCGCATGTGGCCTGCATTCGGCCCCGTGCCGGACAGGTTCCACTAAGTAACGACAACGCCGAGACTTACACGTTTCTTGAGAGTCCCCAGGCAGCTCAGGTACTCGGAGTGGTTTGAAGTGCCCCCCCAACAAAAGGACACGAGCCAGTGCCACCCGACCGCGGAGGGGAACTTTGCGAGCCTACGGGTCAAATGCGCCAATGCACGCGTGGAAGACTTCTCAAGACCTCTCTGTACTCCGTACGACGCCATAGAAATCCAGTAGCAACCGACCAGCAGCGTGCATGGCATGTGACAACATCTGTGCAACGGGAATCGAGGGGACGCGCACTTAGAGCCAGAATTTCGACCCTTCCGTTCTTCAAAGAGAGGAATGAGAGCAAGAATGAAGCGTTTGGAGACTTCGAACGCCTAGGTACGAGGCGTGAGTGGGGAGTCATGCATTGTATGGCAACGGCAACCGCAACCGCAACCGCAAACCATGCCGCACCTGTGCTGCTAACGATGACGGGCGCATCTGGTGCCAGCTGACCTGATGGATGAGCATCTGGGCGGAACCTTCCTGCGCTTCCAGTCACGTGATCAAACGTCTCCACTATCATCATTAATCCGACAGGTGGACGACGGGGTGTTCCGGATTATCTTCATCCAAATTTGGCACAGAGCGGTGTAAAATTTGGGCAGAATTTGTGAATTGCATCGCTCTCTCCAGGTCAAGCAAAGACAGATCGATCGTTGTCTCGCGCTGGAATAATCCAGGCAAGGCAATTTTTTGCCTTCAATATCTCCAGACTGCTACGCCGACATTGGCACCCATTCCCTATATATCAAGGCGCTGATCCGCTGGCAATTCGCCCATATCGACACGGAGGGCAGAATTTCAAAGGCGGTCACCGCGACTCTACAGCGAGCCCGTCTCTCAACCACTCGGTCTCCGGCGGTCAACAGTGCATGCTCTGTCCCCTTAACCAGCACCTCTGAATCCTCGGCCTGTGTACTCGGCTGGGGGCGTTCAGACAGTCATCATGGGCAGAAAACCAAACCCCGTCATTGGGGAGTATTTCACAAGGGGCCCCAAGTTGGCCGACTCAAGTAACCGATATCCCCATACCTGCAAGTTATGCGGTGAGAACTTCCCCAAAGGCCGCGGCGAAGTTTTGCACAAACATATTACCGAAAAATGCCCCGCCATAACACCAGAGGAACGTATCAATGCCGCACTTGGATTTGCTGGTCTTCACTCAGGCGCGTCGGCCCCGCGGTCCATGAATCTTACTGTCAACCAGCTTGATGCTGCAGCCGCAGCAGAAGTCGCGACTGAGGCCCCAGAGAACTGGTCCGCGTTGCGTACCCTCGCAGAAGCCTCGCGTCAGGTTGGAGAAAACGAGATGGGTGTTCCTCAAGCTCCAGGACGGGAAGTCGCAGATCCGACCGCTCGTCAAATGGGCATGGGCATGGGCATGGGCTTTGAGGTCCAGGAACAGTTCACCTTGGAGAACCCACCGGTGAGCTATGAGAACAGGCCTGCTCGTGAGAGAAAGGGTGAGTTTTGTTCCTTTTTTTTTTTTTTTTAAAAAAAAAAAAAAAAAAAAAAAAAAAAAAAAAAAAAAAAAAAAAAAAAAAAAAAAAAAAAAAAAAAAAAAATAAAAAAAAAAAAAAAAAAAAAA